>CATIWR010215238.1:0-90266 GCA_949677035.1 Omphalea diandra
GACAGGAGCAGATCGACCATTTCTGAATTCAAAACCAACCATGGCAGGTGCATAATCAATTTCCAGTCTCTTGGCAACACGAAATATCCTGGGCAGTCTCAAGTGCACAGTCCCTGGTGGCAGGCACTTCTCTGACCACACATCAACTTGACCGCGCTCATTCTACAGTCCAATTAGATGGATCAGTCGGCGATAAGACAGTTTCAGTTAAATAAAATAAACGCAACCAAATGGGTCTAAGTCCCATTTGTTAAATAAATTGTTTGGAAGTGAACTGTCCATTCTCAAATGCCTCCAAAGAGGTGTAGCACATTACAAGTAAAATTAAAAGACAACCCAGTAAAAGTATCAAAATACAGAAGTATTGGAAGCCTTTGGACAGTGATTTGGCATACCTCTACATGCAAATTTTGTACATTTGTGTATGTGACTTAATATAACCAAGGAGAGTACAAACTTAAAATAGTAATGCAGGCAATGTCTAATACATATAAGCTCATCAGGATACATGCATAAATCTGCTAATATCAGGAAAGACTCCCATCATAAAAAAGGGATTTTAAATAAAAGAAACAAATAAAGATGGAAAAGATAAAAGAAACATGTCTCAAAATTAACTGTCTTATCCTAGCATGTGTGAAGATTAAGCATGAAATATATCTAGAGGAACCTAATCGAAATTCACCTTTGGCACAATCCCATTTACTGCATGAGGCAGCTGCAAGGGTTCTAGTTGCCACTTTCCATAAAGTTCAATAGTTCCTTTAGAATCAGCCTCAACATACTCATCATCTTCTGAAAATTGCACTTTCTTAAGCTTTCCAGATTGGTCCAACACCTATGGAAAGTAAACCGTTTTCATAAGCAAATCAAAAGAAGAACCACCTACCTAGTAAAAGAATAAACCTAAATCATAGACTCAATACTAGCCAGACTGAACCTTTGCTGGAAGTTCCTTGGCTTTGACCTGCAGCCCTTCACGCAACCATTTTTCTTTTGATTTCAGTGTTTGCACACAAGATCGAGGATAAACTGGATGACCCGAACAAAAACCTAGAACAGGACCCTTGGGATGAAGTATCTGATACTTTGTAAGCCATCTTTCAATGGCATATAATTGATGATTTTTGTAGGCCTGCATATAGAAAGTGAAAGTTCTATAAGAATTTGCAGCACGACATAGAGATCACATTAATTACCATACCTGCTGATTAGTGGGGAGAGGCTCAGTTAGTGCCCTAGTTTCCAACTCCATATCCTCAATAGAGTTTCTAGTAGCAACAAAAGAATTCCTTCCTGCTACCTTAGGCATTTCCAAGGAGCCCAACTTGCCAGACAAGTTAGTATTGTTCGGAAAATTATCTGCAATACGATAACCAGATACACCTGATGTTTTTACATTTGTCATGTTTATTAAAGGCATCAACATGTTGCTTTTCCAAATGGACCGTACCTCCAGTTGCTCGCGACTCCAACTCCCTCAGTGGGGCTAAAACTGCATCCCACCATACTGAGTTAATTCGTTGTGGTGCTATCTTGTACCACTTCATGCAGTACCTAGAATAATGACAATATGAGCAACTTATAGGTACTTTGTTGAACTAATGGGTTCACTACCTCTTTAAGCTAGTGTACTAAGACTAAAGTATCTGTGGACAGCATTTCACAGAAACTACAAATTTTTTTTCCTGGGGAAAGCAAATAAAGAAAAGGGAAACAGGAAGAACTAATGCCACAGCGAATCAACAAGGAGAATATGCATCCCTATAATCTAGCCATGCAACTTTACTGCCTTTTTTAACATGAAGATTGAGAAAGAACAAGGAAGGCAAATCTGTGTCGGTTTCCATGGTCAGAAGAAAGCCTCTTATCTCAAAGAATCAAGGCTTCCTGTGAAACAAGCACTATGAATGGACAAAGATTCTATGTTTATTTCATTAAAGCAGATTTAAAAGCATGTTTATCTGCAAATCTACAACAATTAGAAAATGGACTCCCTTTGAAAAAGGATGGGATCCAAGGAAGGTTACTTCAGGTCTCATGTTCGAATCTCACCAATCAAAGAAACTGATGAACCAAGGAATGCACATTGATACATAACACAGGTGCGCGCATACACAGTTTTGTCCAAGGCCAAAGAAAATGAGACTTGCATGAGAATCATAATGTATTGAACAATTGAGAAATCAGAGGATGTAAAACCTGCGTGTCACATCTTTAGCACCATGCCCAGCAAAAGCAACCACGTATCTCAAAGAGATTTTACATGCAGCAGCTGCAGCTTCAACCTTCTGTTCTCCATCTACAATTACATTTACAGCATCTACATGCACCCACTTTCCTGTCAAGTTTTCTCCACTGCAGTATACTTCTGCCCAATGCAGAGGAGATCCTATCTTTCTTGATCCAACTGCAGTTGAAATTCCATCAGAAGGAGATTCTTCACTGTTAACTGCTTTAATTCTTTTAACTGGAGAAGAGACATTTGATGAATCACTAATCGAGCTTCCCACATCTAGTCTCATACCACTTTGAGTTGCAATTGCTGTTGCAGAAAGTGCCATTTGCAACTGCATCTCAAACTCAAGATCACCCTTCCTCTTTGAACCCTGAAGTTTTGTGCTAATAAATGATTCAGAGATCTTATCTGGAGCCTCACATGAAAATGGATCAGTTGTTTGATTTTTTGATTCAATTGCAGCATGAGGATCTTTAGAATGAATTTTGTTGGTTCTTAGGTACCTATCTTTACTTTTGGAAGAGACATGTGAAGAAGTTCCATTCATGCTGTTTTTCTCATTACATGAGAATGATTTAACAGGAGATACAGAATTCTCTTTTGGTCTATCTACCATCAATGTTGAAGTACTGAATATCTCACTGTGCACTCTATTTGTATCTTGACCAGAGGATTCACATCTGTCAGCTTCAGGTTTTATGGAGGCAACATCTAGAATGGACACAAACCTGACACAGAATACCTTGATACATTTAGGCTTTTAAATATCCACCTCAACATATAAACAAACTATGACTGGTGACTCCTATGCAACAAAATAAAAACAAAAATGATGATCTAGAACTTTTAGAGGAAGGTTGGATTTCTTACACAGCCTTTTCAACTACTAAATAAACAAGAACTGAAATGAAGATGCGTGGATTTCTGCCAGCCACTTTTGTATGCAAATAAGGTCATAATTTTGGACACAACACAATTGATGTGAAATTACTTAAAAGAAACCTAAATTAGGAAGACACGAATCCATTGAACCCAAACACAACACAATGTGGCTCCTTCTAAAGATAAATTAAATAATGATTATTGTGAGTTAATTTGATTATATTTAGATATAACGTGAAGTTGACATGGCTACTGACACAGACACAATCACCAATCCCAAATACAAATCCTATCAAAAGAGTAACTGATATGAGTCTACAAGAAAATCAGCATATCCGATAAAAAAATAAATGCACTCAATAAGCACATAAAGAACTATGGAGTATAAACTAAGAAAAGAGGAAGAAAGGGCCTATCTATTGCAGGAAAGAAAAGCAAGCGAACTTCAGAGCCCCAAGGCAAACTTTATATGCATCAAAAACATGGAGCATATTCACAGCAAAATTAATAATAATAATACAGCGCTTTCATTCCTTAAAAATTTATACTCAGTATTCATTAAAAATGATCCGCAGATGCTCATGGGGCTTTTGGAGATATTGAAAAAAATCTAAAACCACAAAGTATCTCCAATTACTACCCAAGTGCTTACTAAAGGCACAATATATTATTAAGAAGTCCTTTGTTTTTTTAAAGTATATTTCTTTTTTTCTTAAACATATTTCATATATACAATCAAAACTTCCATTAGATAACTACATTTACATATTGATTATTAAATTTTCATATAAAATATTATCCTCACAGTTGTTCCGCAAGAAGGTGCTAGATTACCTTTATGCATTAACTGTATATATTGACATGACGGACATGAGTTGATATGAAGGACACAAGGATCTCTTACATCTACTAAAATGTCTAAGCAAGAAATTTCCAGGGCAGAAAAGTAATGGTATAAAAAGAATAAAGAATTTAATAATAATTTCGAAATTTGAGAGGAAGTTTTCACACCCAAGACTCTTATTTGAGTGGCTAACATCCAGAAATTTGACATGTTGAAACTAATAAATAATGATAATAAAAACATTATATGCCAGCAGTTAAAATATAACATTCTTGGCATTACTATAACACTGTACCGGGTGGTAAGCTTCAATGCTCTGAATAGTGCCACAGACAATGCTGCAATCTGCAAGAAAAATTGATCAAATTTTTTCCTCTAGATCAAGGACTAACATATTCTCATCTCTTAGATCACACTCTTCCCAAAATCAACACGTTAAAACTTTTTGCTGATTATTCATGAAAAAGGGCAACAGATGGTAACGTGATATAGATAACAGTGTCTAGGATCAGTAGAAGAACAAAAATGTCTATCAAATTGCATGCACATTGACAATGAGAAGGGTGAAAGATAACTGAATTGAAGCCAACATAGACGCAAGTCTAGCATAATCTGGACGAAGTTGTCACAACAAGCTGCAATCACAACTCATAATATTTGGCGATCGCTGTTTTATGATTTAAGAAAAGGTTTTCTCTAAAGAAAGGCAATATGTTTTACTTAAACAGACTTATTAACATTAGGAAAGAGAATTTTTCATCTTTACAAGTTGCATTGCTGCCAGTTTGTTACATGAAGCTGTCACATTGATAATGAATTTCAAACAAAGCATATGGAGCATGCTGGGGACTAAAATCTACCACATTAAAGCTTATTTGGATCAGTTATTCCTCCTCAAAGAAACAGAACTCAGTTGAGATTTTCAATACATAAACTATGGTTTTCCACATCACCACTTCAATGTTCATTCTCATTCTTTTAGGTTATGGCTGGCAAGAGAATATAATCAAACATAACCAGAAATAAAATGGTTTCCTATACATATGTTCGGTTGCAAAAATGAAAACAGATGTAATGTAATAATTTTCCTTCTCTTATTTAGTTTTAGCAGGTGGGGTTACAATCGTGGTGTGGCAGTAGGCAGTGAGTGATGCCACAGTGACAATGGTGGTGGTAATAGTAGAAGCAAAAATAAGTAATAAAATATGCATATAATTGTGATTACATGAACTATCGTGTGAAATAGACATTACACTATGATTATGTTAATCGGGGTTTGCATGACATAAGAAGCATATTGCATTAGGAATTTTACACAAACAAATAAAGTAATAAGATTTCAATTATAATCTCAAAATTATTGTAAGTTTAATTATCTACTTCAAAACACAGACTTAATTTGTTTATTGATTGTCCCTTTGCCAGCATATTAGATTGGGGACATAAAGAGTTCACCATAGCAAATGCAAGAGGCTAGTTCCAGACCCCCCCCCCCTCCCTTTCTCTCCCTCTCCAAACACAGACTTCATTTGTTTATTCGTAGTCCCTTTAGCAGCAAGTTAGTTTCAGGACATAGAGAGTTTACTATAGCAAATGCAACAAGCTAATTCCTGAACAATTCTAAATGTTTCTATGTGGATTTCATTTCTCATTTAATACCCAGATCCCCTCCCTCTTTCCACGCACAGACTTAATTAGTTTATTGCTAGTCACTTGGCCATCATGTTAGATTGGGGACATAAAGAGTTTATTATAGCAAATGCAACAAGCTAATTCCTGAATACTTCTAAAAGTTTTTATGTGGATTGCATTTCTCTTATTAATACTCTCTCTCTCTTTTTCTATTTTATAGCTATTGCAGTCTACTTCCACACCCTAACAGCATCAGGTTCTGCAAATGCAAATTGGGCATTTAATAGGACATGAGCATGCATCAAGTATATTGTTTGTCTCCAGGGTCAGACTCAACTGTTTCTCCAAAATGTTCCTAAAATTTACCATTGAGATTGAATAAGTGCCAAAGTAGCATATACCCAATTGCAACTCCCTATCTAACACTGGTATCAAGGCATGAAGTGAAGAATCACAGTAACCAGTGTTTTAATTAAACTAATTAATCCAATCAGCTTTCATGTTCGGACATTAGACATACACAGCAAACATGCACAGGCATACACACATGAAATCATAATGGAGATACACAACCAACTTGTTAAATTCCTTTTTAAGTCCATTAGTCAGAAGAAAAAGCAGCTTTAATTGAGCTTATCTCGGTTCCAAGCATCCAAGCTTGATTTGAAAAAGAAAAATTGATTGAAGAGAAGAAACAGCATATATTGAAATGAACAACATTAGTTTTTAATATATGCGACATTTATTGAACTGACAAGATTCTACAACATTAGTTATAACTTCGCAATACAGGGCAAATTCTAGTATAAGTTGTTTTAGGATGCTACCTCTTCTGTGGTCCCTTCACGAGTTTCAAGTGCAAAGGACAAAGCCGATTGAAATGATCTCTTCTCACTGACAGAACTTCTAACATGAAAATTATTATGAAACTGCAAGTTTTACACAGGTTTGATTTTAAAAAAATAGAGCTAGTTACACATAATGAAATTACAGCCCAAGAAAGCTGGTCTCATGCAAGAATATAACCATAGTTACCATACCCAACTGACAAGGGGAGACAAAGCATTAGCAGTGAGTTTTGAGATCCCTGATATCTTCAATAAGTGTGATGGTAGAAGAGACAGTAAAGAAGCCTGCCATCATCAATGAATTTCACAGAAGTAAGGAAAATATTGTTGATCTCTTTCTTCTTAAATAACTAAATAAGGTTGAAGTACAAAACATCGCACTTAACATGTTATGTGAGCAAGACATGCATGTGTGTGTGTGTGTGAGAGAGAAAGAGAGAGAGAGAGAAAGAGAGAGAGAGAGAGAGAGAGAGAGGAGGCTTAGCAAATATCGAATGTAATCCATTATCTACAGAAAGGGCAAGTGGTAATAGAACAAAAGGGCGATAAACATACACAATTACGGAGAAAACTAACAAAAAGATACAAAGTCAGACTACAGATACCCTAAATGTATCTGTTATGATGCAGGAAGAACATTAGCCCTTCATCAAGTTGTGACATTATCCTGGCAGCAAAAGTGATATACAAAACATACAGATTGTTGCAAACAGCTTTCTGAAGTTTTGACAATGATGACATTAGTTATGATAATCAACAATGCCATTGATCATCATAAATTACATCGGCTTAAAAAAATTTTTAATGTCCACGAGATTGGAAAACTCCTACTATCATTGTGAGAGAGTCTTGTTTTTTTCCCTCTGAAAAAGCATTTTCATTAATATTTCAAACAAATATAGGATGAGCTCTTCTCCTGCTTTTCAAAAGAAACATCAGCATAAATTTACGGCCAAATGACATTAAAAAAAAAAAGAACATTTTCACTTTTTCAACACTGTACTCAAACCTCTTGTACCAAAATTAGCCAAATTTGTGACAAATTATACTCATGATCAAAATTGGGATAAAAGACTGATGTCATTTGATAAAATTGTTATTATATGACTATCTACAGAAATTTTTTTGAGATCTAAAATCAACTACTTTTTTAAAAAAAAGAACAATAAGACATTTTTTATTTATTACCAATTAAAATATTAATCTTCCAATTTTTTTTAAAAAAAGTTGAGGTGATTGTGGGTTCCACGACAAATAAAATGAAACAATTTCAGCAAATGGCATAGACTTCTCACCTCAATTTTGACCATGGATACACTCAACACAAGTTTAGCCAATTTTCGATATAACTATTTATTTCAAGAGGTTTGGGTGTAAAAATGGAAAAATGGAAGGTTTCAGTTTTTTTCTTTAGCCGTTAAGCCTAATTTTATAATTCTATTTATCACTATATGCTGTTATTTGATGATCCAGAATGTATCTGTTTCATGTACCATTCCAATAAGTTGGTTTTGATCCAACATCATTACCTGAAGTAGGACAGAATTGTAAAAAGAAAGCTCCAAAGCAGTGCTCCTTCAGTATCAGGAAGGATGAAGCTATAGTATTAGTCGAGTACCTGATATTTTTCATTTCCTCTTGTAGGCATTGACGTTCACGAATCTACTTCAAATGCTGAACACTAATTTCATTTTTTTCAAATATTATAATACCAAAGCTCTAAATGTATTAGGTTGAATTTGAATAAGGAGACTTGAAATGGAAAATCTATTTTACTTTTAGTTTAAGCTAATTGTGAGATGTTTATTGTGCATGCCGCATATCGTTTTTAAATTTTTTTATTGGTAGATTAACGAAAACTTGTTCAAGTATGAATTCTGAATACCGAAAAAGGTGTAGTTCAAATGCATTATATAATATTTTGTTGAAGGATTTCTTTTCTTGTCCTTTAAAAGTTCAAAGTTTCTTAAAATTCACTGCAGTCTAGAAGTCAATTCATCCAAACAAAAGAAAGAATGATTGGATAGCCCATGAATGACTAGAAACTAAATCACCGTGTCAAATTTGAAACTTTTGATTTTTCTCAAAATGTTTGATGTTGTACAAGGTTTCTCTTAAAAAAAACTCAAATTCAAATTCCTGGGTTTCAAATCCCAGATCCAAAAGCAACATATAATGACTAGAATAAAAAATAACAATCACTCACTCTCATACTAATACATCGTTTGACATTTCTATTGCTAATAGGAGTTTTTGGAGAAAAAATGTGAAAAAATCCTCTTTAGTAATTGATAATAGATTTATCCAACATGAATTTCGTGAGCAAAAGTTGATTTTGAAATAAGCTAACATCTGAAGCTTTTGAAAAGAGCTGTTGAATTACATTGCCAAGGTAACTAAACTACTTTCATGAATAGCTAAAAACATCTGTAAAACTTAACGATATTGTAGTTTAGCTGACGACTACAGCTTTTTGTAATAGCAATGTCAAACATACTCTAAAACATAGGAGCAGCTAACTGAAAAGGAGATTATAGACTCAGAAGGCCCGCAGGATAGAAAAATGCAGCAAATAAACAAATTTGAAATTCGAAGAGAAGACCAATATTGTCATTTTTGTGACACAATATAAAGATAATACAGCAAACCTGAATAAGAGGATCATCACAAGCACTGTCAACAACCCTTCCCCTAGCCAGTAAACAAAGTAAGTGCACCTTATGCACTAGCTCTGCTACTTCCTGCACAACAGATAGACTAGTTCTAAAAAAACAAAATAAAAAGAAAGGAAGAAATGTGGAACCTTTGTTGTTCAATCATACAAATGAAAGTCGCATTTGACCTTTTCTTCAGCAGTAGCTCGACGAATAGGCTTCCGTTTAGAAGAATCAGGAGACTCACTAAACTCAATAGTCAGCGTATGATTATTCTCCACAACCGGAGCAGAACCATCTTCCCATTCTATATCATCTGTTTCTACTTTATCCTTTACATTTCCGGAACTATCCAAATCATTCCATGTAATAACTTGTTTGCCACTTCCCAATGATCCGCCGCTGCGTCTGTTATTGACGCGTCTTACAACTTTGTCTACAGCCTCCCTTGACATTCCGGTCAGATTCTCTCCTCCTTTCCTCATTGTATTATCCTTTTTTCTTAATTTCTCTGCCAGTTCCCGGCAACCAAATAGTACGGCATGTAAATGAAAATGAATAGAGTTTTAGGGTCTAATTCAGGTTTATTTGAAACCAGATTGTTTAATCTCTGGTACGCAATTTGGGGGAGAATGACGGAGGTATGGAGAAGGGAAGAACCCTTAAGGGGGGTTTATGGTTGGGGTGCTAATGAATTCATTATCTTCTTTATTGAAACAATAATTAAAGAATCAAATGTAAGGTTTTTTTTTTTTTTTTTTTTTTTTGAAGGAAGAATTAAATGTAAGTTGAGTTTATATTATTTGTGAGTTTTTTTATAATGTAATTGTGAGGAAATAGAGTTAAAAAAATTTTGTTCATTTATTTCTAAAGCTCTATAATTGTAAATTAGTTACTAATTTGCACATTACAATGTAAAATATTTTTATAAAATAATTAAGAAATTTTTTTTCTTTTTTTATTTTAGATATAAGAACATCATATAAATCATTTTTAAATTAATATTATTTAAATTATTTTATGTTTTATCATTTATAAATTTTCAATTAATGAATATAATATAAGAATATCGTATAAATATTAGTCACTTATTTATTAAAATATTAATTTAATAAATAATTAAAATTTATTATAAATAATTTTTAAGACGAACTTGATATATGAGAAATACTCATTATAAATAATTTTTTAGATAAAAATAACAATATATATATATATATATATATATATATATATATATATGTATATATATATATGTATATATAACTTTTTTATTTTCTATCAAGAATATTTAGTTCAATTGTTACAGATTTATATTTCTCAATTAGCGAAATTTAGCTGATTATTTCTTCAATCAACACTATTAAAGTCTTTCATATCAATATGTATATTAAATATTTTTTTATCGATTTAAAATGCACCTTTCATCTCCATTTTTATATGTTATATATATTGAGATAAATAAAATTATTATTTTTATATTAATATCTTAATTAATAATGATTTCATTTTTTATTATACAAAAATATTCTATGAACAAAAAATTCTTAATCATATTTTAATAACTTTTATTTTCTTTTTCTTCATTGTTGGGTTAATTGATTGTAAATTTTGATTTTGTGTGAATTTTTCTTTTAATTTTTATTATTTTATTATTCAAGGTATTTTTAATAATTATTTTCAATCATTAATTATTAAAAAATTAATAACTAAATTTTTTTATTTTATTCAATTTCATTTTTATACTTCTAATTAAATTTTATTTATATTCAAATTAAATTTAAATAAATTATATAAGCAAAGTTTTGTATATACATGTGAGAAAATATTTTAAAGTTACATAAAGAAAAATTGAAATGACAAATTGTCATATGTTAATTTGTACACGAAAGTTTATCATTGACTAAATTTTATTATATAAAATAGATTTCATGTGATTGAATTTTTTTAAAATTAAAAAAATATTTTTAAAAAATAAGTGATTTAAAAAATTACATCTTATATATGGAATTTTTTTATTATATATTAAAATTAAAATTTGATATTAATAATTAAAGTTAAAATTAAATGTATCACAATTGATCTTATAATAAATATAAAATTAAATATTTCATAATTATTTTAATATTAGTTGTCATTAATACATTATTAGGAATCAAATTTCTTAAAAAATTAGAAAAATAATAATGTGTAAAATGAAAAGAGTTAGCTTCCTAAGAGGTTTTTCTCGTCTTTTTTTTTTTTGAATTTTGATATAACTTCATGCTTTTTCGGTGTTACGCAGCCACAAGAGCTTTTAAATATGGCATGGATGCCTAATTTTAGGATTGTATCAAATATGACATCAAAGCTATACTTGATAGTATTAATGAAGATTAACAGTTAAGGAGATTAACTAATAATTTTTATTCATCTCATTTGTTATAAATTTTATTTAGGATTAATTATTAATTTTTTAAGGTATTTTTATTAACTATTACTCTCAAATTAAACAAGTGAAAAGATGGCGAAGAATAAAAAAATTATTATATTATAATTGATATAAGAAATATAGACTTAATATATCCATTTGTAGTTGATTATCATGAATGAAAAGAAGAAACAAAAAATACTTTTTGAATAAGTTATAGTTGTGATCATTAAAATTATAAAACTAATTTTTTTTTTAAATCAAATGTGTCCTAAATCTCCTACCATATTTCTTCCTAATTTTTAGAGAATAGGACATCATTCATCCCCTTTTTTTTTTTTTTTTTGAAAAAGACAATATGATCCATCAAACTTCCCTTTTTTACACTCCCAAAAGAATTATGTTGTGCTTCGTATAAGCCAGGCTCCTTGATTTCTTTACGCACAGTCAAAAGAAGCTTCGGTGCTCTAATTCTAACAGCTCCGTACCTTTTTCTCCAAATAATATTACTCCTTTATTTGTTATGCTGACACTGCGTAAACACAAGCAAGATTTCTGAATATAATAAAATCTTCAGTTTCATCTTTAATTTTTTCTTATATATTAAATTATTATTTTATTTTATTAATTTTTAAAATTTTAATATAATTAAAAATTAAGTCTAAATAAAATAATAATTTATATTAAAAATTTTTGTTTACTTGTGTTGCTCTGAAATGTGTTTTCAGGTTATTTAATAACTAGTATATGCATAGTTCATATTTTGTTTCAAGAAATACCTATTTAAAATACCCATCAACCGAAAGTAAATAAAAAATATAATGTATGTAAACATTTTACTATTTTATGTATTTTTATACTTTTAGTAGACAAAATCTCATATAAATCATTTTTAAATTTGAAATAAATTGCAAATAAGTGAAAAATAAATATTTATTAAATATCTTACTTCTTATATAAAAATTTATATCAACAAAGCAAGTATGTGGTTTACAATATTATAAAACTATAAATCAAAATACAATCAACTAAAGATAAATCATTAATCAATAAAAAATTAAAATGCTAATAAAATCAATGTTAATAAAAATTGCAGGTACCGCCAGAGTCTAACTTTGTTAGCGAAGCATTTCTGATTAAATGTGGCAGCATAATAACTAACATCTTCCTCTGTCAACCAAGCTAGTAAGCTTGGAGAATCTGGTAATGCTCCGAGTCCGAATTCTTTAAGGACACGAGGTGGGGATGAGTAACGCGTATATATATATATATATTACTCACGCAACCTCACAGCTTAAGTTCGAGATCATATTCATTCTCAGGACAATATCTTAAAATATACTTGAAACCTGCAGACGAAGTAATCATCACCAAAAGTAGTCCTCAAGAAGTCCACAGGATTTATTAGTGGATTCCTTGGAATGAAGGCGACAGTAGTGTTAACCAAGACCTTGATTCTTTCATATCTAAACATGCATAAATACCAAGCCGCAATTGCCCCCTAGTCATGACCTGCTAAAAATACCTTATTGATGATCCCAGCACGTCGAGCAGTCCAATCAGGTCGCCCAAGATGTGAAATATGGTGCTCACTCACAGAAGCCGAAGCTTCAGTGTAGCCATAGCTGCGAAGGTTAGGGGCAATGCAACAGTCACCGAGGGAGGGGAGGGATAGGAGTTGTTCTCTTCAGCTTTTTATTAGCATTTTATTCTTTTGTCTAAAATGCCAATAAATAGATCTGATGAACATGATTATGGGACAAAGCGAGTAGCATATATTGAGAAATATTTCTTAAAATTTTTTTTTTTTTGAGAAAATAAGTTGATGGAAGTAAAATTGTCCTTAATTATCCTTAATTAGACATTCTCGTACAAAGCCCTAACTTTTATAAAGTTCCTCCAGCCCATCAAATGGACCTTCTTTCCTTAACTCTTTCCATGCTAGAAATAAAATAATAAGGTATGTGATTTAATCTTTTATATATGAGAGTTATGTATCCATTTGTAGTTGATTTTCATGAAAGCAAAAGAAGAAACAAATAATACTTTTTGAATAAGTTATAGCCATTGTCATCAAACTGCCATTTAAATTTTATAATAGCCATATAACTAACTTTTCATCATGAAATATCACTAAAATATTGTAAGTATCTCAATTCAATTTTCAGATGATTTTTTAAAAGATAAAAGTTCAATTAAACTCTAATTTTTTTTAAAAAAAAATATATTTGAGTCCAAATTAATATTTTGATTAATTTAACTCAATAGTAGAATTTAAAGGTTATATAAACAATAAAAATATATTTTCTTATTTAAATCAGTAAATTTATGTACAACATATAAAAATAAAATGTTTTTTCTTAAATAAATAGAAATTATCATAAATATTATAACTACATAATTTTAAATTTTTAAATTTTTTTTATATTAGAAATTAGTCTCATATCTTTCAATTTGAAATTTAGTAATTTATTTTGAAAATAGCTAATCATTCTAAAATTGATTTTTCAAAAAAAAAAACTTTATATCAATTAATTTTCAAAATAATTTATTATATTTTTATTTTTTTACTTCTTTAATAATTAAACTATATATTATTTTCGTCTTATACTTACACATATTTGAAAGGTACATCCTTTACATTGATCTAATATGTTTGAGTAATAAATTTCTCTGATTATTTACCCTAACAATCAAATCAATATTAAAAAATAATTTTCATCATGAAAATATTTTTAAAATTATTTAATGTATGAATATGAAGATTAAATCTTAATATATATTCCATGTTTAACATGTAAATTGGAAACAATTTCAGACATGTAAAATTAGAAGTAATTTTATTTAAAAAATGATGAATCTTCTTTCTTTAAAAAAAAAAAAACTATACTAAATGCAAGTGTGAAGTAAAATTTGAGAAAGACTAAATAAGGAAGATTTGGAGATGATAATAAAGATCAGAATATAATTAATTTGAGAATATATAAATTATTATTGAAGACTAAAAAATGACATTATTTTTATAGTCTTTTAATAATTTTTATATATTTAACATATGAAAATTCATTTTGGGCTTAAATAGGCTTTAACTAATGGTATAGGGGTTAAATTAATAAAAAAATAATTTGAACTAATATGCACTTTTTTAAAAAAATCAAGAAGATATATTAATTTTTTATTTGCCAAAAAACTTGTCATAACAAGTTTAATGATTTTTATGATGAAAAAGATAGTTATATGATGATCACAAAATTCAAGTAACAGTTTAATGACCACAAATGTAAATACTTTTTAAAATTATCATATTATGCATAAGTCATTAAAAGTTTATAGTAAATAGATTTGAGTTCATATATTAAAGCTCATAGGAAATCTAGTCCCTTTTAAATTTTTAGAAAATTGTCTTTTATTATTTTTTAGAGCTTGTTTGTGATTATATACAAAATACTTTTGTTGGCCCTAGTGCACTAAGAAGGGGGTTGAATTGGTGGCAAATTTGAACTTTTGATTTGGAGGAAACTCACAAAAATGAAAGATTAGAGAAAAGGGTAAGAGAAAAATGCACACAAGAGTTTTATAGTGGTTCGAGTATTAACCAACCCTACATCCACTTCTCAATTCACAATTGGGTAATTCACTCAATCACTAGTGTTTTACAAGCTCACAGTCAACTTAGTGTTTAGGCTCACACCAAACCTTACAACTTATGTTTTCTAGACTCACACAAAAACCTGTTACAAGTGTTTTCAAGACTCACACTAAAACCTCTCACAAGTGTTTTCAAGGCTCACACTAAAACTCATCACAAATGTTTTTAATGCTCACATTAAAACCTATACAAGAGTTTTCTAAAAAAGGGCAGTTTTCTAAACAAGACTTAACTCTCAAACCCAACCCAAAAGGTGTTTAAAGTTCACACCAAACTATATACAAAGAAATAAAGAATTAAAGATGAAAATTAACTTAGCAAGAGTTTTAGCACATATCAAATAGTTATTTTCTTGCATTCAAGTCTATTTGGTGGTGTATTTATAGGCAATAACCACCAAAAAGACGTTACAAATAAACTATATCCAAATCTCCAAGTTGTGCTAAACATATATTGCATTAAATGTTCATCAGACGAAATTGACGGTCAAGACTAAATTCACGATCGCTATTTTTGAACTGTGTCTAACGACTAGTTCACATGGCATGAAACCATTGGTCTTTCCAAAAACTGGTCGTTGGATTTTTTTAACATATCTTAAATTTTCCTTCTCGGACGCGATTGTCACCGTGAAATCGTTTGTCTAACATGGAGATATTGTTTATGAAATTCGCGGTCGCTACTGAAAATTTGCAGTCGCTAATTTTGAATTTCAACAGCTACAACAACTAATTTTTTTGAAATTTGCGGTCGCTACTCCAAATTCGCAGTCGCTAATTTCGAAAATAGATTTCCATACTTGGAGTTTTTTGCTTCTATTCAATTCTTAATGAAATTTTATCTTAATATCTGCAAAAATAACACTTAAAATTGATATTAGAACCTTTCAATTTATATTATTTAAGATCAAAAGATAGTCTTGACTTAGATTTGAATAACCTAGTCCAACAACTTTAAAATAATCAGAGCTATTTTCTTTTAATTATAAATTTCTAAAATTGCCTTATTGGTTATAATAATATCTAAATAACAATTGCTATAAAAGAAAATCATAACAATGAGTAAAATATAATAATAAAAATCTCAAAAAATTGCAGGACTTTGCTAAACAAACAAATAAGTAATGTTTTCATTTCTTACATATATTTTTTATCTGGAGGGAACTTGAGTAGAAAGTTTAAGTTAATCCTAATGTTAGAGTCACTCAAAAATTAATTCAAGAACGTCAACAATTCATTTGAAAGGACTCATAAAAATTTAGCCGAAACAATAATATAAATTTGACTTAATTTAAGTTATTAAATATATTTTAAAAAATAAAATAATATTTTTTATTTAAAATTAAAATGATAAAGCGATTTAATCTAAACTAAAAATCATTTAGGCAACTATAAGCAATTCGTATGTCATTTCACCCAAATCCATCTGATAAGATAAAAAAAAAAAATGACAATACAACCCAAAGTTTTAAATAGCCATCATCAAAGAAACATAATTAATCTTAGCCTAAAATGTTTTTAAAAGAAAAGAAAAGTTCTCATCCATGATTTTAATATTTGGTTGATAAACAAAGCATAATTGATAATAGACAAAAATAAAATGATATACAAAAGTAATAAATAAATAAATAAATAAAATATTGCACTCCACTATACGGACAACGGAGAGTGGAATTTTTTTTTTTTTGAATAATTGTATTGGACTATTGATTCTTTTAACTATTTTCTCAAATTCACTCATCATTTTCACCAGTTAGAGTTTTCATCTGAAAATCTACTACCATAGAAGGAGAAGAAGATGAGAGAAGTTCAACACAAACTACTCCGACATTTGAGCGTTATAAATGTTCGCGTACCTTTGGGACTGAGAAAGGCATCAGAAGCCACAATGAAAATAGGCATGGAAAGTTCAAGCTCATGTGCAATAAGTATTTTATTGTATTTGAAACTGAGATTTGGAAACACGACTCTCAAAGATTATGTCATTTCAAGACATTATATATATATATATATATTGATGGTGAATTCCTTATATAGACTGACATTCATGATTAAGAAACTTTGTCCCATTATCGCTACAAAGCTTTTGACTTTGGTATGAAACTGAGTTTCAACAATAACAAAAAACAGTTGCAGAAGAGTTGGGGTCCGAGATTTATGTTTCAATAAGAAAGTTCAAGTTGCCGGACTATAATCTTCAACTATAGTAAGGAAATACTGTGCCCCTGTGAGAGAATGAGTCTTATAAGGTTCCCATAAATCTATGTGAATCAACTCAAATAAATTTTCAGATTTGGTATGACTAATAGGAAAAGGTGTTCTTTGTTGTTTTGACTGAAAAAAATGTCACATGGATTATGTAAATTGTCAACAATAAGACCAGGAATACAAGAGGTTAAATGTTGTAACATAGACTTGGAAGCATGACCAAGCCTATTATTCCACAAGTTTCCATCAGAATCACTATTTTGAAGAGTATAGGAGTTATTACACATGAATAAAGACTGAACACAAGGTGGGGGACAAGAACCTGGCACACGAATCTTACTATAGAAGGTGAGAACTTCTGGTTGAAAACTTGTTTTATCCAGTACATATAAGTTGCCCATCACCTTTCCACATCTAAGACAGCTTCACTCCTCAGGTCTCGAAACAAGCAATGGTTAGGATAAAAGCAGACTTTAATTTTTGCAGTAATGGCTAATTTTCTAACTGATAGAAGGTTATATTTAAAAGCAAGAACATGCAAAGCTTGTTTCAGTGAAAAAACTTTGTGCACACTAATATCTCGTTTATGTATAATGGGTTTCACATTGCCATCAAGTAAATACATGGGTGTGAATTCGTTTAACACAATGGGTTTAGTGAATAATGAGAAATGTGGGGTCATATGGTTAGAGGCATAAGTATCAATTATTCATGAGTCAAAATCAAGCGTTAGTACCTGCAAAAGTGAAATGAGCAAAATTGACTTGTGGATCTATCCCTTTGCCTTCAGTGAACTTCTGCAATTCTTTTTGAATCAT
Source organism: Omphalea diandra (assembly GCA_949677035.1). NCBI lineage: Eukaryota > Viridiplantae > Streptophyta > Magnoliopsida > Malpighiales > Euphorbiaceae > Omphalea > Omphalea diandra. Next base: position 18,184 of record CATIWR010215238.1, read on the forward strand.
GCCACTTATCTTGTTTGTCCATTCTTGTTCCTTATCTGCAATTGAAACACTATCATCTTTAGTGGTATCAAGTGGAGTATCCACGTTATTAACATTAGCCTTGCCTCCTTGAAACTTCTTTTTTTGACTTCTAAGCTCCTTAAACCAATTTGGGTACCCATTCAACTTGAAGCAAGTTTCTTTAATATGACCATTAGCTTTGGAATACTCATAAAATCTGTCTCCCTTGCTTCAGAATATTTCTTCCTTTTATATGAGTTTCCTTCTTGCTTAGAGTTCTTATTCTTGGCGTACATAGCACTTTGGCCAATTAACTCACTGTAAGTAAGATGCACCTCTCTCTATTTTTCTACACTTAAGATCATGAAGTAAGCCTTGTTTACACTAGGCATGGGATCGATTAAGAGTATTTGATTCTTAACATGGTCGAATGACTCATTTAATCCCATCAAAAACTGCATGAATTTATTCAAAGAAGCCAGCTCTATAACTGATTTAGTGGCACCACAAGTACACTATTTAGACGCGCCACAAGTACACTGTGGTAATGGAATCAAGTAATTGAGCTCGTCCTATAGCTTTTTGAGCTTTGTATAATAGCTCATAACAGAAGCATTACCCTGGGAAATAAAATTTATTTCTCTTAGAACCTGATATATCATCGGTCCATTTCTTTCACCAAACCTCTCCTTCAGTTCATCCCATAACTCCTTAGCATTTGACGTGTAAATGAAAGCTTCTACCAATTCTTTAGATATGGAATTCAATATCCATGAGGTTACCATGCTATCCACACTCAACCATTGTTCATAATCTGATGAAGACTCATCAGGCATTGCATACTTGCCATTAACAAAACCTAGTTTCAATTTGGCTCTTAACGCAATTATCATGGACCTACTCCATGATAGGTAATTATTTCCAGTTAAAGGTGCAGTCACCAAGATCTTGCTTGGATGGTTTGATCCCTGTAGTGTTAATGGATAATTGTTAATCTACAATTGACCACTTCTCATGTGATTCAATCCTCCTTGATCTAAAGTTCCTCTTATTTCATCATCCATAGTGAACACAACGATATAGAATGAACAAAATAGTATCAGGATGCTATGATACCATGAAGAAACCCAAAGCAATTGAGTGTCAATCACTGCGGTAGCAATATTAAGAATAATAAAGAAACAAGTGTTTAGAGATGAAAAATAAACCGTAACTCTATTGAATGAAAAACTAATCTTTATATCTAATTATCAGCTTACAAACTTGACAAACTTCAATAATTGAGTATTATCCCCTCCCCCCCACAAATTAGTTAATCATCGAAGGTTAGCTAGCTTGACTATGAACGAAGGTTAAAGTAGCTTCTGCCCAACGACATCCCGTTTTGCTTATATATATATATATAAGAGAGATTTCAATGATTAATGAATAATAAATGTTTATAATTTTCTGTGTAAATATTAATTGAAAGTCAAAATTATTAGAACTATTAATTTTGTAATTTAAACATTAAAAATGCAGTAATAATAAATGGTTATAAAAAGGATAAGAGATGAGCTGATGATAATATATATATATATATATATATATATATATATATATAAGCGATGAGGGATGAGATGAAAATATAGATCGAGTTAATGTTGGCTTGTAAGTTGAAAGCCCATCCTAGATCGAATTGAACCTATGAATCATTATGTGATTGAGACTCATGTGACCAAGCTAGGCCTTATCTATGAGTGGCCCATTATATATATATACATGCATTATGGGATTATTATCCATTATAAGTGCTCGTTTTCAATTGCTCTTTGTTTGTCACATTTTGAGAAACATCACAAATTTATCATTAACTATCATCACTCTTGAACATGACATCCATTTTCACTTGGGAGTTGATTATTTTTTGAAAGAGTAATAAACAATATTTACTATTCAACATAATAAAATTTAACGTTTTATTCAAACTCAACTCCCATAATTACATATTTGGTCTTAGGATCCCAAGATAATATATGGTCCTCACTGCCAGCTTTTCATCACCTGTAGACCACTTTCATGATTTCACACAATTGCCCCTTTATACACTCAAGTGACCCTTTTACATATTCAAGTGATTTTTTGAACTTTGTCATTAGTCTTATGAAAAAAGTTCATTCCATAATAAAAGAGTAGTGCTACATGTCTAGGTATCGACAAATCCAACCAACCAAAAACTATGAATGTGAAAATATGAAAACTCTATAATGCCTTCTCTAATTAAATATGTTTTGCTCTGATAGACAACAATCATTATTTATAATAAAAAAATTATTAAATGGAAAATTTAGAATACCTTCTCCATTTAAATATTTTTGCTTTAATAGATTTATCTATACTCTAGACAACAATCATTATTTATAATAAAAAAAAATTATTCTACTTGATCTCGAATAGGAATATAATAATTTCTCTATCTCAAACACAACTTACTCCAATTTTATTCTACATCACGCCAAATCTTTTTTTTTTCATCACCGCTTATCTGAGCCTATTCAAACACAACCTAATATATCCATATCAGTTACATCACCCCCTCACCCTTCACTAGCCCAAGCTGTTCCATTACATAAACTGATCCAAGAGTCAAGTCAATAGTAAAATAATCAGGATAACTAACCTATATCATTTCCATCCAAATCTTCAAAGCAAACAACAACCATAACTAAAACCACATGTTCTCAGCTTACTTATAAGCGATATCAACTGCATGTCATAACTCAAACCACATCTTTTCAACTTACCTATAAGTGACATCAACTGCATGCCAAACCACTGTGTTCCAAAATAGAGCTCCCATGTCCATGACTACATAGTGCCTTTATCTCAAGCTATAATCACATACAAAATATAGACGTGTGTCATGCACATACAAAAACTCTATAAGTAAAGGGAGATACTATTCACATTAAGCTATAATCTATTATTGCATTAAGCTAGATAGCAAACCTAATCATGTGTGTGTGTGTGTAGATATAGATACATAAGGAATGATTTTATTGAAAGCTTCCTAAAAAATTAAAGTCAAATATAAAAATGCGAATGAACTCCCCTTTAGATTAAAAAAAAAAAAAAGTTACCCATCATATATAAACATAATTAAAACTAATATAATTCACAAGATGAGATCAAAGACACGATACAATTACATCATACTACTTGTTGAAATAAAAACATGATCATATCATACCAATTGAAATATAAAATATCCATATTGAACAAACATAACATATAAAGGCAGAAGTATTTTACAATTTTATGTGTCCATTTTTTGTTTATCATTCACCATTGACTTGATATCTTATATGTTTACTTGAAACATAATGGCGAATGTACTCCTATAAAACAAGTAGAAATTTTTAGCACCCACACTTATAAATCTAATAGAAATTTTTAGTACCTACACTAACTTGAGTCTACAAGAGAGTGTTTCAAATTATTTTGAAATGACTTCTTTTTGTATAATAATAATATACCATAAGTCTATATAAAACCACAATGATAACAACATCCATCAAAAAATCTTCCAGATCTATGTAAAGAAGTATAAGCATATGGTCTCTTATAGTCATGTGACCTAGACCTGTATGCATGTACATATTTTCTTCTTAGGACTATTGTAAACATGTGAATAATAAGCATATTGTGATTTTTGTCTTAAATGCTTTTGGACTAGGTTTTCTATCATGAGATGCCTTTAGAAATGTATTTTTTTTTTCAGAAATGTAGTTTTGTATGAAAATGTAGAGGTATAATCATAGCTTAAGTCATCTAAGTCTTTAAAATCCTTAAATGAAGTTGACTTTTACTAGTTTCTCCTTTAGTAAAAATCTTAGAACTTTCTTCACTAATTTTTCATTGGAAAATTTTTTTTCAATAACTTTAATTTCACGAATAATCTTGATGAAAATGATTATATACTTAAGGAATTGTTTCTTATAGCTTTATCATCATATTGAAAGAAAATAGTGTCTGTCTTGTTCTCCTTAACTTGGCTTGCGTCTTCATGAGCTACTTCCTCTGTCGCCCAAATTTCTTTTGTAATTTTCTTCATGCCTTTTTTGTTGTACTTATTTGTACTAAAAGCATAAAAGAGTACATGAATGCCTTTGTCTGTTAAATGCAACAAGACATTTCTTATGCTCTAACATTGCATCTCTTTTTGGGAACTTATGTGCCTTTCATTATCTTCTTCATTGGCACATATGGTCGTTTATCAATGATTTTTTATATGTCTAATGATTTAGAACGTAGGAAGTAGTACATTTTTTAATTAGAATAATTGATGTCATTAAAGAATGTAAGTCTCACCATGAATTTTTCTTTTTTTCCAAGTTCATTAAGAGTTGTCATAATCATTGCTCCGATCATTGTTTAGAATGTAGAAAGTAGTACGCTTTATTTATTTGTTCAATATTGGTCATTGGTATCATTGATGAATGAAAGTCCCATCACGAATTATTCTTTTTAGCCAAGTTCATTAAGAGTTGTCATGACCATTGTTCTCAGATGATTAAATCTTTAAGAATAAAAACTTGGTTCTAATACCTTGTTTTATTCAATTAAAACTTGGTTCTAATGCCTTGTTTTATTCAATTAAGAATAAAAACTTGGTTCTAATATTCAATTAAATCTCAATCTACTTTGTGCGCATTTTTTTTCTTTTTTTATTATTTCAATCATTAATTATTAAAATATAATAACTAATTTTTTTATTTTATTAAATTTTATTTTTATACGTTTAATTAAATTTTATCTATATTTAAATTAAATTTAAATAATTATATTAGCAAAGTTTTATATATGTTGGTGTGAGAATATTTTAAAGCTATATAAAGAAATATGTAAATGAGAAAGTGTCATATGTTAATTCGTAGATGAGAGTTTATCATTATCTCAACTTTGTTATATAGAATTGATTTCATCTAATTGATTTTTTTTTTTTTTGAAATTAGAAAAATATTTATAAAATTTTTTAAAGTAAGAGATTTTAAAATTACATCTTATATATGAAATATTTTTTGCATTATACATTAAATTAAAATTTATTTCATATGTAAATTAAGATTAATAATTAATACTAAAATTAAATATATCTTAATTAATCTTATAATAAATATAAAATGAAATATTTTATAATTATTTTAAAATTAGTTGTCATTAATACACTATAAGAAATCAAATTTTTAAAAAATTAAAAAAATAATGATGTGTCAAATGAAGAGACTTTTAAAATGATGATATGTCAAATGAAGATAGTTGGTTTCTTTATGCTTTGGCTATATATATGTATATATAGATTGCGAGAAGTCTATCTTTTAAATTATAATTACACTTACCCCTAATTCTTTTTTATTATTTTTATTTCACCTAAATAAAGTTATGGATTTAATATTTTCTTCTTCAGAAAAATAAAAGATTATTTTTGTTAAGGAAATAGAGTTAATGTCGAAGAACAAAAAGAAAGAGTCCTCAACTATATTTTTTAGTTTTGATTTAGTAAAGACATAATCCTTTTGAATTTGTTTCGTAAAAAAAAAAGTTTTTTTTTTTTCTGTTCAAAAGAAAATACATAAATTACAAGATGAAAAAAAAAATGCATGCTTCATAACTTTAAAATATATATATATAGTGTGGTGGACCCGTAATCCAGAATTTAGGGGAATGAAAGTTTAAAATGGGTGATTCAATTATGTAGTACTTTTAGAGTTTAATTAAATTTGAGTAAATAGATTATGATTCAGATAAATATATATCCTATATAATTTAACAAAAAATAAAAAAAAAAGTATTTGAGACTATCAACAATAATGGATGGCTGAAGTGTCAACAATTGTACATGGAAAAATAATATATAGAGAAACTAAAATAAATGAAGAAAGAAATTAAATAGAATGAAATTTAATAAAAAATAAAGGAAATAAATACAAAACAAAGGAAAAAAGTATAAAAAATAAAAGAATAAAAAATAAAGAATATGTAAAAATCTGAGAGCTAAATTATAAAATATTTTTAATTGAGATAAAAATATACCTATATAAGAATAAATTTAAAATGTAAGGGGCAAACTAGTTTTTTAAAAACTTTAGGGGGAGTACAAGATGTATATATAAGAACAAATTAAAAACATTTAAGGATCAAAGAGATTATTTAATTAATAAATAAAAATGTATATATAAATTTTTTGAATGTTTGAAATTCTTTAATGTGCTATATTCTCCTCAATGATATGGTTTGACTTAGTTCATTGTTCCTTTTAATTTTGAAATTTTAATTTATTAATATAATAATGATGGTAAAGTAGTCTAATTATAATTTCTCATATGTTCAAACATGATACTATTAGAACCTAATAGCTTTGAATTTTCATTTTTAAAGAAAAATAATTTAGTTTTAAGTCTTGCTTGATTTATATATAAGAAATTTTGAAAAAAAAAAAATCATCTCAACTAATTAATAAGCTTTAAGTGATTATAATGCAGACTATATTCAAAAACATGAAAGGACTTTATAAAATCATAACTTCTATATATGAAACATGTAAATGCTCTACAAAGCATACTAATATTCCATAAAAATATATAGAAAAATATGTACATATTTGATAAACTTATGCTTATAAAATATATAAAACAATTTTGACAATAACCCGCGGCAATAAACCCGTGGGTTATTATTAAAATTGCAGTACCAATCACCCTCCAATAGTAAAAATATTTTAAAAAAAAAAAAAGCTATTTTCTTGATGAATATAAAAAATATTAAAAAAAATCCCCTCATTTAAATATCCCCCTCCAAAAAAAAAAATCTAAATGGATAACCTTTTTAGCTTGCAAGAAGGAGGTCCTCTCATTTCCGTCATGCCCACCAGTAAGCCACTGGTACTTATCTTGGAATCATTTTCTGTTGCATACTCTTCTCTTAACATGCTTTTCCTCTGATCCCAGATTCTGTGTTCAAAGATTAGTGAAACCCACTCAAGATTTCTATCATATCGATATTAACCCCTCAAGATTACTTGCAGTAAGCAAATTGTTTAGCGAAACTCGTGTTTTTTATTGCCATATTCTTACATTCTCTTTTCTTTTTAACATCCTCAGGCTAGCTTGCGTTCTATTAACTATGATAGTAGAAATTAGCGGTGATGATGGTTCATCTTTTATTATTATTCATTGATACTAATTCATGTTCATGACTGTAATTGCCGTTTTGCAGTTAGTGTGGTAGCTTGAATAGATAAATTGTACCGTGCAATTTGATAAAGGGAGATGGCACTAAGACCACTAGTCTCTACAAGAAATCTACTATCCTATACTCCAACTTTCATGTGTAGCCTAAAACCCTCCTTTCAACCCAAAGAGATGTCACAAAAGGTCTTCCAATCTAATATAAGTAGAAGAATCGGAGCTATAGCAGTTGTGACTTCAATTCTGTCAGTAAGAGAAGTAATATTGACACCAGAAATGGCATTTGGCTTGGACATGAGAATGGTAGATCCTGAACAAGCACTTGAAGAGGCAATGGCTGGAATCAAAGGCCATGCACAGTCTCTATTAGATGTTAAATCTTTGTTGGAGTCAGAATCTTGGCGAGAAGCTCAGAAGGAGCTGCGAATGAGCTCATCAAACTTGAAACTTGACATGTATGCCAGAATCCAAAGCAAACCTGGAAATGAAAGGCCTCAGCTGAGGAAGCTCTATTTTGATCTCTTCAATAATGTTACCAAAGTAAGTAGTGCTAAAATATCATGATGTATATAGTTGTTCCAGTGATTCTTGTTACACCATAACTTCACATTCCTAATTAGTTTCACCATCTGGTATTAATGACCCATGATTCAATTTTTATCCTTTGGACTGCCCCTCTAATATTTGGTGGTGAATTTAGAAGATGAATGTTAGCTAATGTTACCGTTGATAGTCGAACTGTTGATGGTTCTTCATGGTCCTGGGAAAGCTGAATTTTCTAGACTTTGCACTTTCCCAAAGGCATGGTTTAACAGTTTGTACAAGTAGCCGAAACCATCAGCAATGCAAGAGTTGCGGTCTAAAGAGGGGGGGAAAAAGGCCACCCCTATCTCAAAGTACTATTAGTTGGATATCATTGCTGTTAATCCCTTTCACCTGTTTCCCTTGATTGTATTATAGCTATGGTTTACAGCGAGAATATCAATGACAAGTAACAAAAGTTCATCTTCATGGAATTTGCAGCTAGATTATGCAGCCAGGGATAAAGATGTCTCGAGCGTCTGGCAATGCTATGGAAATATTGTTGTCGCCCTCAATGAGATTATGGACAGAATATAACCTTCATCAAACTGTACTTATATCTTACTCCCCTTTTAGTTATTACAATGGAAGAAAGCACACAGAACTTGAGTTTGGTATATAATGGTTATCTTCATTTGAAAATCGGCATGCTGTCACCAGCCATAATTGTCTTACATTACATTGGTTTTATTATCGTGTTACATCCACTGCTCGCCTGCATTCGCTTAGTACTAAAATCAATGATTGAAAATCAGCAAAGCATGATCATTTGGGGCGATAGATTCTAGACATGAAGCAAATGCTAATTATTTAGACTATTTAGTTACTTTACAAGAACATCTCAAGACCTTTTCCAATATAAAAGAAACTATGCCCTATTTGCACAAAAAGTCAACACGCGGCAATATCAAAACTTTGACCACTTTCTGTATCAGAAATGGAAATCCAGTAGGCGCTATTGCCCATTGCTCACCCACTGTAACTCCTCTAATGTATTTAGCTTCAATAGTAGTGCAGGAATGATGACTAAGATGAACCTTTCACCCCAGGAAATAGCTCTGATATTTTGTTGAAGACATCCATTACCTGAAACATAATCGAAATTTTTATATTGCCAAAAATATTGTGAACAACTGAAATCTCTTGAAATCTGTTTCAAGTAATTCCAGTAAAATAACTGTAAAAGCATCTACCAAGTAGAGTAAAAGTGAACATATTAAACATTGAGTACTTGCTGCAAAACATGAGATTAATGCAGGTGACAAAGGACTCTTTGAAAGAGAGCACAATATACTGGAAAACAGGACATAATGATCATAATCATGATGGTAAATTTGATAAACTATGTTTAAGATCAAAAGAGTTTCGCTATACCTCCTTGTCATTCTGATATTTGGCTATATTAAGTGGGTTCTGTGAACACTGCAAAAGACACATAAACAAATTGAGTTTTAAGGTTAAACTAAAATTTCTAATTCAGATAGGACATACATCCATGATGGCCTGTTGAACTCTTGGATTCTGAAATGCCAAGGCAACATCGGGATTGGCCATGATTTTTGAGATTACTTCTTCAGGTGTAAGGCCAATTTGATCTGCAAAATGTTAATACTGACAATGATAAGACAAAACAAGACTAGACAAATTCTATAATTATTCCACGTGTCGTATGACTATGGAATTCCTGAATATTTGAATCTGACTTTTTAGTTCAAATTATAAATGAAGTCAGAGATTTGCAAACGAGGGAATAAAACTCCATAACCAAGTCTTAGAGTGGACATGAAGTTATGTCAAATTCACAAGAATTTCAAATTTCATATAAGTTTTCCATTATTCCTGAATATGGATTTATAAGTCTATTCACAAAAAAAGAGCGAAAAGCATATATTTTAAGCCTTGTTGAAATAACCTGACCCAAAAATATTACAAAAAATTTCAAATTCTTCATTCAAATCACCCTACCTAAATGCCACCTGATTAAAATAAGATTCTGAGAATCAGAAAAGGTTAAACAAATTAAAATATTAAGCATCCTATTTATGATCATATTGGACAACGATGAGTCCACTCAACACATCAGATTCCCATGGGTATATCCAACATATAACTCCTGCAGTCTGAGGAATGAGTTAAATTCTGATTTTATATACTAAATATATTAACCAGTCATTGACCAAGCACATGCACTTCCAGAAACCGTGGCCATTACAACAAATTGAAATGTCTAGTAAAAGAATCATTTCTTATTAAAATACTTGTCATTCAAGGCTGAGCCAACGTAATACTCCAGCAGCATAGGGAGGTAACATGTCAGCACTATAGAAATGAGGAATGCAACCTAGTAAATGAATACTAATTTATTTCAGGATTGATGAACAATAAAATGAGAGACAGACTGACCAGTAATTAATTTCAGGATTAAAATAAAAAAGGTATAACAGAACAGAGGACGAATAGTAACAGGACGTGTAGAAAAAGAAGAGCTGAAAGTATCATTCATCATATTACTGCAGAACAGTTAAAATTCAAAAGATCATTCACTCTAAAATGCACTGAGACCAAATGGAGCAAATCAAGCCCAAAGAATCTGGAGAAATGCATAATTCTAACTAGGTTGTATACACATTATAGCATATAAGAAAAGACATGCTCATGTACAAATAGAGAGAGAGAGAGAGAGAGAGAGAGGGAGAGAAGGGAGAATGTTGATAATAAGTCCAAAAACAACTGGTCAAATTCGTATATTTTAATGTTAAGCAACAAAACAGATGATCATTGTCAAACTCACCAAATTGCTGCTTAACCTCGGGACTGCTGAGATCAAAATTTTTCAAGGACTCCATCATCCGGTTGTCCCATTCTCCACTTCCTCTCATATTATTTCTAAACAAAACAAGTAAAGCAAAAGAACATAGATCCACATAAAAGAGAATAAACTCAAATTATCAAAAATAGAAAAATCAACTTCCTGACTTAGCATCTCTACATATTTACATATTGATGTCAAAAGTAAGTATCAAAAGTATTTTGTGAACGAAATAATTGCAGAAGCTTCTGGTATTAGAACATAAAGCAGACACAAAATACCTAACTAATTATAAAACGAAGCAATGGATGAACCCACAATTTATTCTGCATACCTACATTACCCAGACCCACTACTTAAAGTACCATCTGATGCTTTTACATGAACAAGATTAGGCTTCCATACCACTAGGTTCCACAACAAAAATTTCTCAGAATGTGTACATAAGAATATCAAGCATGTTCAAATAAAACCACAAAAACAACAGAGATGGAAAAAGAGCTCACAGCATGTCTTCCAGTTGTTGACGATATTCTGGATTTTGGAGCATCCCTGTTAAATATGCACATCACAGCAAAAATTACATGTTAAATAACATGCCAACTAGGTCGTGTGCGCAGTTGCATGGAAGAACTAAAATTCAGCTATAGCTGAGAGGCCAAAGTAATGTAAATTTTATAAAGCGAGTCAAACTAGCAACATATACCTATCTTGAAATTCAAATGAAGTAGCCACTAAAAAGAAAAGTAAGAAAAATATTGAAAAGAGACAGAGAGAGAGAGAGAGAGCAAGACTTGAATTCCAAATAAGAGAAACTGGCTAACTGTATATTCAAATTTTTACTTCAACTCCCATATCTGACCTCAAGAACTGTGTTGAACAATAAAAGCAATACAGCATCCAAGATACTTTTTATTGGAGATTTCTTCAAGACTGACCAATTTCAGCCCTAAGCGAATATACACCAAACAAATAGAGGATTCAACTTACATTTGAAAGTGGCTGGGTTCCTCATCTCTTCAGGTAAATATCTGCAAGGATAGAAACAGAGTTAAACTAAAAGGCCAAGAAACAATTGAGCAACTGAAGAAAAATAAAAACAAGTCACACAAACAAAGAAAAAAAACAGCTAACAGAACTGACAAGTGACAAGAATCGTTACCAAATAGGGGGGCATAAAAAGAATAGAGCATCACCACAAAGGGTCGCCCTAGAAAAGCACAAAAGATTTCAAGGTAAAGAAGCTATATTACGGATAAACCATCTTCTGTACTGTTGGATCTTCCATCATTTTCTCCAAAGCTTCTACAGATAAGCCAGAACCTACTTTGTCTGAAATGAATAAATATGAATGAATTAAGATCCTTTTAAATATTAACAAATAAAGTAGAGGTGAATGAAATAAATAGCAACTAAGAATAAGGTTGCGTGGAAGCTTGAGGAAGATCAAATTAAAAATAAACTTCTGCCTGAAATGAAACTGAAACTACAAATCCTGATAGCTACGAAAATGCTCTATATCATTTAATGACAACAACATGAAGGCAAGAGCTAATAAAATTGATTTATTTGATGATTTGCTGAACTGTTTGGAACAGCTATCCAAATAGATTAGAAATGAAAGCGCACGCAATTCAAACACTTTACATCTGCAAATACTCACATCAAGAAGCTATACAACAACATGAATATTTATGACTTGCAGAGGGATAATATTATCTTCCGACATAGTTTTAGTACGATAAATTTAAAAATAAAAAAGGTTATATTTTTTATTACCCATCTTCTCCATCCAAGGATGCTTTAAGATGCAGATAACAAAATACGAATGATGGTGGTTTAAGCAAGTACAGAACTTGATGGTGACAAAGTTAAAGAGATTCTTCGAAATGTTTCCTCGCCTTTATTTCACTAAGAGATTTACAATATATAGACATTAAGAGTGAATAAAATCCCTTAAACCTAGGGCCTAATAAGGAAAGAATCATGACTGAATTACAGGAGAAATATATACAACTAAATATAGCAGTAATGAAGATCCTAGAGAGGAAATCAAGGGATCTTAAAAAAAAGCCGTATTATACAGCCATACAGATATGTTAAATAAGGAAAGAGAAAAATAGAATACTATTATTCCATTGACAGATGGATCTGCATGCCTTGTAGAGAACGAAAGATAAAAGAGAGCACAGTATCAAGGAAGTACAAATATGGATGATAGAATGACATTACCAGCAAAATCTTGATATTTTCTTCAAGGAAGAACTGTTTTTGGGTATACAAAAAGAGGTTGGTGATAGCATACAAGTATAACAATTCAGGTCCAGCTTGTTCTTCTTCCATGGCAACTTGTAGTTGTGGGCATTTAAATTTTGAATCCTTTGGGTATTAACAAGAGCAATCTTTCTAAAATCTAAATGAATAACTATCTGATGGCTAGACTGACAAATCAACCAACATATGCGAGATAAAACAAATTTATCAGGATTACCAGTACACCTGTAACCCAAGGAACAAAACATATCATGCAATCAAATGCGCCATACTTGCAGTGAGAATGCAAAACTTGATAATAATAGTTCTTCACTCTGTTTTACCATGGTATATGTGCAATAAATATAATAACTAGAAAACCACACGTAGTTAGCATATCATGTATCTTTATTTTACAATTTTGAGAATGTCAAAAAATACTAATTTTAAACACAAAGTATGGTTTTCTGTTCTTGAAGAAAATCGGGTTCAGTAAAAGGGACAATGTGTAAAGAAAAAAGCTCTGACTTCTACAGACTTATTCATAGTGAAACCCTTTGCTGTCTTAGGCTGTAGATGTAGGTTAATCGATCAAACACGGAGAGCATATTTTCATATTTTCTCTTGTAGTGTTTCTTATCCATTGCAACATGTAGAATTTGGGAAAAAGAGGAAATGCTCGAAACATATCAAGTTGCCCACACATGCAAATCATATGGTATTTTTGTGTAATCAATTAATACAGAACTAATTTTAGAGATACACATTTAAGTTATGTTTGGTAGGGCATAATCGAAGTTGTAATGCAATTGTGTGATTACATTACATTACTGATCACATTGTTTGGCTGCATTAAAATATTTTGCTGTAATGTAATGCTAAGTACTTCACATAACAAATGTTGCTTTAAGTCATGTAATGCTCATTACATACAAAAACGTATTGCATTAATTATTTTTACTTCCACCGTCCATCACCACCATTCCTACCCTTACCAAACCCACTCCCACATAGCTGCCACCCCCAGCCACCACCACCACAGTCACTACTTCCTGACCACCACCATCACCACTATTGGCCTGCTGTCAGCGTGTCACCACCATTAATTGGCCACCAACACCATCAACACCACCATCATTTTGCAATCACCACTCCAAATAAATAAAAACATCTAAATGAAAATTATGATTTTATCCCATTACATCAATTTTATTTTCACAACTAAACATAGGATCATAATGACTATTTCATCCATCAAACTACATTGTTTCTTTCATTCCATTACATCTTTGATTACATTATATTTGATTATGTCTTACCAAACATAGCGTTAATATCATTTTATGGATTTTAGTTATTTAATATAGTTGTTACATATTCAAATTAGCTTCATAACCTTATGGCCAACAATTTATATTTTAACAACCTTCACTAATTCCTAAAATGAATAGTACTATGCCTTCAATTAAGCCTGCCCCATCTTAACCCAATGCCTACTTCCTTTAGTATCATAAAATAAAATGAAATCTCAACCTGAGAACCAGATCAATCTAGAATCTAGATGTTTCATGATACTTATTTCTTAATCAAGGAAGTTCTTCATCCATGCATTATCTTCATAGATATATAGAGCCAAAGAATATCAACTATGCTGAGTTGCAGTTGAAATTTTACTTACGGTTAGACTGAGAACTCTCAAATGCACTGGGGCCCTGGCTAAAAGCAGCTCCATTTTGGGAAACCTTCATATAAAGTTAAATTCAAATGTCAGAATACAAACTAATATAGTCTAGAGCTAAAAGAAGGGGAGAGAAGGAGAGAGGGGCAGGAAGGAGGGGAGAGAGAGAGAGAGAGCTACTTCTTTGGAAAACTGGGAGTCCCTGGATGAACTTGTCTCTGAAATATCATCATCACTTCTAAATGGGCTCTTTAGCAAGGTTTCTTCAGGAGAGACATCCACAAAAGCTGCAAGCATAACTTACATTACACTTCTTGCAGAAAACATTTCCAAAAAATTCTATAAATGATTTCCTGTAAATCCCAAACAGTCAAATTGTTTTCTCATTTTTTACGTGGCAATAAATCATAAGGCATCAAGGAAGATGGCTGTTCACGTAATTACAAGTCTATTCTCATAATGCTAAGGCAGTCCATCTTCGAGCCAACAAACACAAACGTTTAAATTTTAGGTAGGCTTGAGTCCACAGCAGCATGCTATAAATGCCTTTTGAAGCAAGAGCACCATCAATTTTATTCCCAGCAAAATAATATCCAAATATCATATTAAGATGGCTTGGACCTCATAGAGAAGTGTATCTGATAAAATTGCCTATGCAGTCCCAAAGAGAGGTAAGCTTTGTAAAGTAATCTTTCACTGAAAGTTAAGAGCATTTATTGCCTATATGTGGAACCAACTACTAATTCTAAATGGACAAAGGATCTGACTTTTGCTTACAAAATTATAATTTAGTGGAGAATGCCTATTTCTCCTAGTTGAACTTCATTCTTCTTTCCCTTCTATCAACAAATTGTTCTTTCATAAATGGCTTGTATGCCAACTAGAACCCCGTATTAAGACTCAAAAAATTATCAACACTCGTGCCCAGACACAACTAATTCTTAATCCCAAACTAGTTTTAGTCACCAGGATATACAAATCTGTTTTGTCCATTTCATACAGTTCCTGGCCATGCTTTAAAAAGATTTAGTGCCAGTAAGTCCTATATTTCCTTTCTCTACTTCCCTCCATAACATTTCAGGTCTGCCCCTCCTTTTCTTCTCTCCTACCCGTAAAATCTGACCTATATCCGTTAACTTAAGATTAATAAAATAAGTTGAATCTTAAAATTAAATTATATATAGCTAACTTCTTTCTAACTGAATCCAAAAAACTTCAAAATAACCCAACATCCAAGTTGTCCTACATCAAATTCAGGAATAATTTTGATGTTTATTGCTTTCTTTAATTTTCTAAAGCTCAAAATATGATGCAATAATAAATAATCATCAGGAAATTCTATAGAAAGTATCAAAGGCCTGAAGCTGTGCAATTGCACATACACTTATGCACATATTGAAACATCATAAAAAAAAAAAATAAAAAAAAAAAAAAAAAAAAAAAAACTCATTTTGCATCATAGACTGCCCATGGAAGTGGAAATGAGAAATTCTTTCTAAAATGGCGCTGACAAATGTAGATCTTCTTACCATGTTTTTTATGTTCCTTCCTTATCTCTGTGTCATCTTTGGCATCAGTGACTGGAGATGCTTCTACTTCTGTTGCAGGAACATCAACAGTAATTGCAGATTGGGAAGCAACTGGAGAAGGGGAGGTAGCACCCACATATGCTGATGATGCTGGATACAAAGTGGAGGTAGCAGGCCCAGATGTTGAGGATGCTTGAAATGGCGAGCTTGCAGGCCCTGATACTGGAGGTGTTGGAAATGGAAAGGGTGAACTCGGAGAAAAGACAGAATTGCTGAATTGGTTATTTTGTGCATTTATTTGGTTCATCATTGTTTTGAGAGCTTGTTGCATGGCATATTTCTGAAAGGAAAAAATGAGCATTTCAAAAAACTTATAAGTTAACTCTGAGCAAAAAAGGATTCAGCCAAAAAAGAAAAAATCTGAACTAGAATACCAGCACTAGAAAGAAAATTCCTGATCAAGGACTACAATAGTAATAAAATTTCTGATCAAGACTACAATAGTAATAAAAGGAAAATCATTTGTTATATCATCCGTGAAGTTCTTGGATAAATAACAAGAAGCACATTGCTCCACTTGACATGATCGATAAATAAAAATTAAATGGGTTAATTACTATGAAAATTTCATAATGTACCACATGGTCCATTATTTCTGTGTATTATATTAAAATGTCCCTCAATTTTCAATCAGACGGTTTGAAAATGTGAGTCGTAGACCTTTAGATGCACCAGTTAGAAAGTAGAACAAATTAGAGTAGATATAGGTAAAAAGGGAAAGGTTCTAAAATACAATTACTTAAAGACCATTACAGCTGTTATTTAATGTCCGTAACAGCTATTACAATTAAATAACGGCCATTATGGTTACCGAAAAGAAATTCTGTTAAATAACAAGATCAAATGGTCATGACACCATCCAAAACTACTATTTAACAGCCGTTATGTTACATTACATAATAGCCTTTATTTAAACAAGAAAAAATGGCCATGACACCCTCCAAAACTGCTATTTAACAGCCACTATGTTACATTACATAACAGCCTTTATTTAAAACCATGCAGTACCTTCCCTATCTTTATTGCTATGCTTTACGGTTCTAAATAACAGCCATTATGTAACATAATTGCCATTAATAATGGTTTTGGAGGGTGTCATGGCCATTGGTTAACATGTGATAATTCTCTGTAAATGCGATGCCCATTAGTTAATGGCTTCTTTAGAAATCCCTACTTTTTTGCCAAAACTCATCTTTCTTCATATTTTCTCTTCTCCATGGATAGCCTCTTCTTCTATTGTTTTTCTAAACAATCTACAAAGAAGCAAAATATTGGCTTCTTATGTGAAGGCAATAGTAAAGAAAAAAGGAGTTCTTCATACTTAAGTTGAAAGAGGTACGTTAATTTGAAATTTTCTTTCTTCTTTTTTGCCTCCGTTATGCAATTTTGTAGTAAATTATTAACTCTTTTTTTACACATCTACAACTATCATGAATATGCTGGATATACAGACACTTACATATTTAATAATTCCTTTAAGTAAATTGTACATAAAACTCCAAAGTTGATAATAAATTAGAAATTTAGATTAATTAATGTTTCCAATACGTAAATTTAACAATTTAGAAGATAGGTTTGTGAAAAATCAAACAATATAATTTTTCATATTTTTTTATTATTTCATTCCATAGGTTTGTGAAAAATCAAACAATATAATTTTTCATATTTTTTTATTATTTCATTCCACATCTATATGGTTTGAACTACCCCCTAATGATTTTAAGGAGCTCATTATCAAACCGATCACTCAACCTATGCTTATGCAATTTTTCTATTCTATCCAAGGCGATAATCCATTTCATCCAGTGAGTTATTCAACTTCTACCTAGGCATTCACAAGCATAATGGAGCCAAAACTCTAAAATTAAATATCAATTAAGTCTAGATCCTCCTAGACACTTCTTTTTGGTTTTGATAAGGTTATCCTCTACTCTGTCCTTGTGCTACTTAAGTTCATAGTTAATCAAGAACAAAGACCACTGATGCAAAGTCTCCTCCTTATGCTTATTAATTAGTTGTAATTCTTAGTTTTAATGAATTATGTCAATATCTACTATTTTGCAACATTTTGCAATTTTTTTTTTCAAAAATTTGCATACCGCTAAGTCATTATCATCAAATTACACCCACAACAACCATGTTTCTGTTATATGGGCCACAACCATGATTTAAAACCATGATGCAGATGTCAATGTTGAGGATAAATTGAGGATGTGTCAACCGTAATGGTTTCTTCATGTGCAACACAAACCCAGAGGTGCGACAATGTGGAAAAGCAATCAGGTTTAAGTAACAGCTTAGTAGCATGGAAACTGAAATGTGGAAACACACATGGGGACATGGCATTTTTAAATAATCTAGGAAATGAAAACATGGGAGAAATGTGTAACTATTAAAAATTATAGGGATATATTTATAAATAATAATTTTATTGCAAAAATATAAAGTTATCTTCAATTGTATTTTTAAATTTTTATCAAAGCAAGGAGGAATTATGAAATTCGGTGGACTTAAATGGCATTTTAGACAGATGTAACCTAAATTAAAACTATGAATAAAAATTAAGTACCGTTAAGTAACTTTGCAACATAATGATAAACCCTAATTTATTATCTCTGTGCAGCATCCGCCTCAACCCGCTTCATATTATTTTCTCTCAAACTCACTTTATTTCTGAAAGCTAGGGATCAAAAGAGCTCTTTCCTAAGGCCTGCAGGTGGCTAACGTGCAATCAATTCAAGCCCTAATTTGAGATTGCAGATCTCATAAGAGAGGAAAACCAGCAGAGAGAGAGAGAGAGAAATTGGCAATAAAAACAGAATCAGGAAAGCCACCTCCCCTTTTCTTCCCCCTTTTTTCCTTCTTTGTTTGGAAAGAAATGCATTTCACAGACAGAATCGCATTTCCAACTTTTGTAATATTGCATAATTAGGCCCAACTGTTTTGAGCCCATTTCATTGTGTTTCCGATTCCAGAACATTTCAGAAATGTGGAAATTATTCTGTACTAATATTTTTGTGCATCATAGAACAACAGCAAACACCAAAGAAAGAATTTGAAGTGCCCAAAAAATAATAAAAAGATTAAGATAAAATGAACTTGGCAGAGAAAAAGAACCATGTAAAGAAGCTTCATTAGTTTGGGATTGGACTAGTTTGGTTTGAAGTGAGTTGGAAATAAAATGCAAGAATAAGACTAGCCATTCAACATGGAAAACAAGTTAGAAAGTATACAATCCTTAAAACAGACATATTATATGTAACACAATATAACACAAAACAAGCACACCAACATCAACAAATATTTGCTGTCTAAACACTTGAATTTCTACAGCAGCTATCGTCTGAAAGCCAAACAAAAAAAAAATGGAAGAGCAGATATCATTACCTGGCGGAAGAGTAACACTCACCTTTAAATTTGTAGCGGCCTGCATTTCCATGATACATATTTAATACATATCAGCATTTTAATGCAGAAAAATAGTGAACTAAACAGTCGCAGTAAGTAAGTAGTTTCTTGCTCTAGAGTTCTCACCCATGTAAAAAGAGCTGATAGCCCAACACCAACTCCGATCCAAAACAGAGGTGACCCGCTTCAAATACAATCAACAATAATTAAATTCACAACACATTTACCACTACTACAAACAGAAATCAGCGGAGAAATACTAACAATCCTGAAGACGGGGCCGGCACTGGCTGTGGATTATATCCAACAGACGACGTTGTTTGCTGACTGCCGGTTGAAGAAACACTGGCAAAATTTTCAGCGCCTACTAATCTCCCTATCCAAATCACAAACACCATATTAAAATACTAATTATGAATGAGTAAGTCAAGAGTGATTGAAACTTACTGTTTTGGGAAACTCTAGCAGAGATGGAAATCCTGGAACTATGAGGGATACTCCTGTAATTTCGAAGAGGGAAGGGGAGGGTTCTGGTTCTGGAGAGTTGGTGCCGAGTGAGAGCAGGGTTTTTGAGACGGTCGACTACCAATTTTGGCGATGAAGAGGACGACGAGTACAGTAGCACCATGTTCAGGTTTTCTATTTCTCTGAAAAAAAAATTAAAGTGAAAATGGCAGTAATGGTAGAGTTTTCTCCTTCTCTACGCCGCTCTTTGTGGTTTCAACGAAGAACAGGAAGACGACTACACTGGTATGATATACGTTTACACTATGGGAAAGGGTCCAACTCGGAGGACCCGGTCCGAATAGATTGATCGGGCTGGATTGGCCCAATTCTTAAATTATCAATTTGGATTGGATGGATTGTTTTTACTTTTCTTTTTCTTTCTTTTTTTAAATTATTTTTTGTTGTACGTGCATTATATGTAATAAAAATGATTATTAAATATATAAATTAATTATTTTTAATTTATATTTATATAAATAAAATAATAAATTATGTATCTATGGTACATATAAAATAATTTTTTATTAATAAGCAAATAAAAAATTAAGAAAAATTGTTGAAAAACTAAATAAGAGTTATACAAAATTAACAAAAAAGCTAAATAAAATAATATCAATAAATAAAAAATATATTTGCATTGCTCATATACATATTCATTGCAATAATTAAAATTTTAAAATAACATTATGATAATATTTTTATTTGAAAATATATTTTAAAAAATTGTATAATAAAATTTTATCTCTGTACGATAAACACTTCTTTATAAACTATATTTTTAATGTATATTTGTTATATTCCCTTTATTTTGTGAGATTGTATAAGAATTTTTGTGGTATATATTCAAATTTTTTCAAATAATGCTATATATAATTATCAATGTGAAAAAATATTTTATGATAAATAAACTTTAACATTTGATATTAGCTCATCTTGAGTTTTATTGATATTTATGGTAAAATAGACACGCACTATAAATTATTTTCTTTTAAATTAAAAATAACCTTCATTTTTAGTTAAAAAAAGAAAAAATTCTTAGTAAGAATAATTATTGTTCTTCGTATTACCTCATGGTTATATGATATTTTACAACAATTTTTGGTAGTCATTCTACCATTATACAAGATATTTGATAGATTCAAATTTAAATTATATTTTTTTATTTTTAAATATTTAAAAGATAAAGTAACATTAACTTAAATATATAAACATATTTATCCATTATTTCAATTATTGCAAATAATTACAAATTTCAAAGATTAAAATAATATCTATTATTTGAATTATTTTAAATAATCATAAATTTCAAATATTAAAATAATAATTAATTCTATACAAAAATATTATTCATCCAATTAAAATTTATAACTTAAAATTATT
The DNA here is from genome assembly GCA_949677035.1 of Omphalea diandra. Classification (NCBI taxonomy): domain Eukaryota; kingdom Viridiplantae; phylum Streptophyta; class Magnoliopsida; order Malpighiales; family Euphorbiaceae; genus Omphalea; species Omphalea diandra. The sequence continues at coordinate 39,616 of CATIWR010215238.1, forward strand.
ATTATCACTGTAAAAAAATTTTATATTTTTTATATCAAGAAAAGTTTTTCCTAATTAACCACTTTATAAATAGTATAGTATAGATTTTAAATATCACAAATTTAAAAAATTGAAGTAATGATTAGTTCTACAAATAAATATTATCTATTCAATTAAAATTTATAACTTAATTATTGACAACTTAAAAAAAATTAACACAGTTTTAAGTCCAAAAAATTTTTTCATAGTTAACCATGTTATATATAATATACATAGATAAATTATATTTATCTTAGTTTTTAAATATTTAAAAATAAAACAATACTAACTTAAAGATATAAACATTTTTATCCATTATTTTTGTTATCTTTAATAATCACAAATTTTAAAATTAAACTAATAATTAGTTTTATAAAAAAATATTATTCATCCAACTAAAATTTATAATTTAAGGTTATTATTATCATTTAAAAATATTTTATATCCTTTATATCAAAAAAAATTTTCTCTAGTTGGTCACTTTTATATACAATATAAATTATGGTTACTATTGTCAATTTAAAAAAAAATTGTACCTTGTTATGCTCAAAAAAGTTTTTTCTAGTTAATCAGTTTTATTTATAGTATAGATAGATAAATTATATTTATCTTAATTTTAAATATTTAAAAATAAAATAACACTAACTTAAAGATATAAACATATTTATCTATTATTTTACTTATTTTAAATAATTACAAATTTTAAAGATTAAATAAATATTATCTATCTAATTAAAATTTATAATGTAAGGTTATTATTATCAGTTTTTTTAAAAAAAATCTATATCCTTTTATGTTAAAAAAACTTTTTCCTAATTAACCACTTTTATATATAATATATATTAATTTGTCATCTCATGTATTGGCTACGCATAGTTTGGTTTGAAATTTTTTAACTAAACTAGTTACAATGAATTATATTCAAGTCAAATTAAATTGAATCATGCCAATATCATAATTCAATTAAATTTTATATTGAGGGATTGACCTAGTTTTGATTGATTTAGACAATCTAAACTTTATTTTTCAAATTCATTCATTTGAAATTATTAATACAAATTAAATAAATTTAATTTATAAAATCAACTAAGTTTAACTATCTTTGGCTATATAAGTAATTGTATAAATATTTTTAATTCTTATTTGCATATTTTAAATAAAAAAATATAACGTTTTTGCCCTTAGTCACACTAGCACAATATACCTACACATCATATTTCTAAATATTGACTGAAAAAAATCTTAAATCTCGATGATAATAATAATAATAATTTAGCCAAAAAAAAATAATAAATTATTAGTCCCCATACTAATTATAAAAATAAATAACAAACAAAAATTATTAATAAAAAAATCGCACTATATAAATAAAAGTTTATTTTCAACTAGCTCATTATAGTTTTTTACATCTTTCATATATTGTCTGTTAATTTGTTATATCTAGAATAAGTTCCAAATTTAGAGTTAGTTAGCACTTACTAGAGATCTTACAAAATTACAAATTCTAATAATATGACAAATAATAGTCTTTAAGTCTCCACATGAATCCATATTTGGCTAGTTTCTTGGATTTTAACTGATGAAGTTATGAGGCATTTTGGTCATACCTAGCTAATCTCTTTATCTCTCATTATTCCTTTTTCTTGTTAATTTTCTCTCATATTTCAATTTATAAGGTGTCTAATGTTGTTGTTCATAACACAACATCAAAATACATAGATATACTCTACTTTTTCTAATAGTAGCAACATGCATTGAGCCAACCAAAACTCATTGTAATGTCTAAGCACTTATTTACCACATCTTGTTGCAAGAAGCTTAACTGGAAACTAACTACATAGTAGTAGTAGATTAGCTTAATTGGAAACTAACTACATAGTAGTAGTAGATTCTTTAAGCAAGATACAAGATGCCAAGATTTTATTATTTTAGAAGCCAAAGTGATTTTGAAATTTCTAGCTTTACTCCAAAGCTGTTTTTGAAGCCTGTTTGATCATTATTCTTTTGGTTTTCTTCAACGATCCGCATCTTCAATTAGCTTTAAGGGTTCAATGTATATATGACTAGCTTTTAGTACTCTATTATGCAATTTTTAGTCACTACTCATCAAGAGATTAAGACATTAATCCCTTACACTACTAAAAATTCTAGAAATTGAATTGAACATTTATTCATGCATAATTTGCACGTTACAATAGATATTCAAGTATAAAAAGTTAATTTAAAAGTAATAAACTACGACGAAAAAATTTCTTAAATGTACTAAAAATGCGAAAATAATAATCAAACAACATCAAATAGAAGTACAATTGAAGCTCGATAGATTTGGATAGGATATTCCACATATTTTCTTAAATTGAAAAAAATCAAATAAATTAACACAATGCAAAAAAAAACTATAACAATAATGAGTAAATATTTAAATCTTACTTTAATGATTATTGAATGAGCTAAATAATAGAGAAAGTGATGGTAAAAGTGGTAGATCTTTAAAAATCTCAGTCTTTCTTTCTCAAATCTTGATATTAATAAGATCTTAAATTTCAACTTTCATTTTCTTATGTTTAACACCCATACATTCTTCAATAATTTCATCTATTCTATTATGCATCTTTCTCACAGCTCTGCACATCAACATTAACGACCCTAATACCCTTAGAACTTGGAGGTTTTGTTCTAGTTTTTTTGCCATAAAAATACCCCAACTTCTTCCTCAAGGCTTGAATCAACGTCTCATCATTAGTCATTATTATCACACTCTCTTCATTCTACTGATTAATGAGTGCTTCCAATTTCAATTGAAAAAGCAAGTATTTAAATAAATAAATTATTTAAATTATAATTATTGAGAAAAACAATAACATGGTATTAAATTGTAAGAAATATATTAAAAATGAACATAAAATTAAATGATATTAAAATTTATTAAATTAATTAATAATGATTGTATATAATTAACTGATATATTGGTTTGCTCAGTGCTTACATGATTTTCTTTTTATTTAGGATTAGACCACAGTATTTCATATGTTTCTCCCTTATTGACTTTTTTGGTATGTTGAATAAGTCATATCTGATAAAGTTTCAATTTCTTATCAATTTCAAGATCTCTCAGTGTTAAATAATTAAAAAAAAGTATAATTTAAACTTTTTAAATCACAAAAAATCAATAAAACTAAAATAATTAACTAAAATATATCTATGTTTACGATACAACAAATAAGTGTTATACTGACATTTTGTTCCTCAAGTGCTATAAAAGATACTAATTCATAAGTATACTTTGTTATTAGCATTGAGCGATTTCTCTTATTTCTATTACTAACCTTTTATATGATAAAAGTAATTATAAAAAATAATAATAATGTATCATAATATACTTATTTTTTCTTTAATAATATAATTTAAAATGAAATAATTTTCCTTGAATTCATCTGATAACAAATAATTAATGACTAATTTTTAATTAGATTCATCTACATTTGATGAACAATATGTTGCTTACTTTTCTTCATCCATTTATAAAAATTATTTACACAATCGATGTTTCTATACAAGTGCTTCATAATGTCCATAACAAAATATTTAAAAATCTTATCACCACAGTTATAATCTTTCATAGTAAATTTATCCTTCAAGATAATATAAAGATGAATTAAAAATATAAATGATCATTTCTTTTATAAATTTGTAATAACAAAATAAAATAATTAAAAGTGAATTACCTTGACCATTCTAAACATATCATCCCCAAGATCCTTTTCAATTTTTTTTTCATTTTATTGCACTGAGGTTAGATTTAGTGCATAATACAACTCCATAGAAGTTAGCAACCTTACAAGCATTTTTGTAAGAATGCAAACAACTATCTTAGCACTATCCATAATATTCATTTGGATAGCTACACATTTGATTTTGCCTCCGCCATTCTTTTTTTTAATGGTAGAGACTAGTACATTTTATATGTAATTTATGACAAGATTATTTATAACTATATAAAAATGATCACGAATAAATAGATTTCTAGTAGTGATGTTTCTTAATTATTTATCTCATTTTTTACTTTTGGTTTTATAAATCCAACAAGTTACACTGAGTACAAAGAGAATATATCTCTCTCTTCATATATATATATATATATATATATATGAAAGGACACAACATTTGAGTGGTAAAATTGTTAATATGTGAAAATTGAGGGTTACTCTTGACAATTAAAATATTAGGTCATAGAAAGATTCATCTCCAATGCAACTCACAATGTTCAAACTCACAGTTATTTAGGTTTTGAAACTCCTAAACTCTTGGATAACCCATATCCTACAATTGTAGTAAAACAACCTTAATATATGAATAGTTTTTTTACTAGATTTATCACGTAAATTCAATAAAATAAAAATTATATAATATATTTTGAACATAAAAGTTTGTGGAAATTATGAAATATTACCAATAAAAATAGAAAAATCAAATAAGCAATTTTTTATGATTGAACAATTTATCATTTTATATGAGTGAAAATACCCTGTAGAATTATGTGTATAGACATATAATATCTATTTAGTAGATGTGTTGATAGATAACAATTCTAATTTTTGGACTTTATCATTCTTTCATGTGTCAAGGACAATATTAAATTATTAGTATATTTACACTTTGAGAGTTTTTTTGTATGTTAATTATTGTGTAATATTTTTTCCCGAAGCAATGCACGATTATTCACCTATTGTGTGTGTGTGTGTGTGTATATATACATATATATACAAATCATAAGTTGTGTTTTGGTGCAAGGATTAATTACTTTGCTAATGTTTTAAAACTATAACAGTTTACTTGATATTCTTCTCAGTCGGCTCTTTTGATGGAAGATATTGGTATTGTTCAAGGTGTTGTATTTGATTATAAAATTAGGTGCTTTATTTAGCTATTGCTTGTTAGTTTTGATACTCATTATTTGGATCAAGATTTGGTTTAAGGTATGTTATAGGTCATCATACTGCATAACCATAATTATCACACCTTTGATATGGCATTAGTTGTTTTAGTTCTATTTTCATGTGGATATCTTCGAGAAGGACGATGATTTCCACACTCCGCAAGTGATCCTTTTTTTTTTTTTTTTTTAAACTTAATTTCATTTATTTTTAGGTCCAAGCAATAAGATGAACTAAAACTGGTAGAGTAACAAAAAAAAAAATGTTGTTGATTAAAATTATGATCTCATTTTGCTTTACTTGTAATAAAGGCGCAATGTAATAAACTATGGTATATTTGTTTATCTATACAAATAAGCAATATTCATCATATGAGAATAAATGGTGTTCAAACTTAAACATAAACAAATAGTAATCCAAATAACATTTATCTTATTTTAGTACCATTTAAATTAAAATTCAAAATATAGTAATTTAGTTCTAGCCCAAATCATCATTTAATTGCATAAACATTAATTTTAATTATTTAATTGCATAAATGTATTGAAAAGATCATTTCCTTAAGAGAACTTTTGAAAATGCAAAAGGTAATAATAAACTAGCAATAAATGGAAAGCACAACATAGACTAAAGAACTTCCAAATATTCCCTTAATTTGAAAAGAAATAAAACAAATTTACTAAATGCAAAATAATATAGTGAAAATAAAAATAATACTTAATTTATCAAAACAAATGGAGAAAGATATAATAGAGTGGTAGATCTCTAACAATCTCAGTCATTCTTTGTCGAATATTGATAATTAGATCCTGTATTCGATTTTCTATGTTCAATAGGCATACATTATTCAATAATTTTATCTATTTTATATTTTTGCTTGCAACTTTGCTCAAATTTTGTGTACATTAATCACCCTATTGCCCCTAAGACTTGGGGCCTTTACTCCTGTCCCTTTGTCATGAAAGTACTCTGAATTTTTTTTCTTAATGCTCTGAATCAATATCTCATTATTATTCAGTAGTGTGATACTTTCTTATTTTGTTGACTACATTTTCTTCAGATATAGGATTATAACACCATCTCTTTCTTTTCATAATTTCCCCTCTTCATCTTTTTGGTATGTTAAATAAGTCATATCTTATCAACTTTCAACAGAATCCCTTTGTATTAAAAAAAAATATAGATTTAATCTAAAATTTTAAAATCACGATTAAGAAAAAAATAAATAAAAAACACAGTTAATTATAACACTTCCTTCTTAATGATAATACAAAAAAAAAATCATAATGGTTCTAATTATATTTTGTCCCACAAGTTTTGCAAATAACACTAATCTTATTAACCTTGAGCTATTCTGCCTATTTCTATCAATTATCTTTTACATGACAAAAGCAATTTAAACAAAATGAATAATGTAACACAATCCATTTGCATTTTTTAAAATCACATACATAAATTTGAATGTCTTACCTTGAATTCATATGATAACTAATACTTAATGACTAATTTGAAATCAAATTCATCCACACATCTGATAGAAAATACATGAGAATAAATTAAACATATGAGAATACACTCCTTTGAACATTTCAAACATATCATCTCCAACATCCTCCTTAACTTCTTTCTATTTACTGTACTTAATTTTACTTTATTGTGCACTATAACCACAAACAAATATACTTGGGGCAAGAGGGGCAAGTGGCCCTAAAGTCTCTTAAATTTTTTAAAATATATATCATTATGTTGTTATTTTCTAGTACCCCTCCCTTCAAAAGTAAAATAAATTATTTATATTTTAGATGTTAAATTATTTCATAATTTTAATAAAATGAAATACTTAGGTACATTTTTAGTGAGTCATGATTCTCTAAAAAAAGTTTTATGAAACAAATGCTCTAGTAATCGAAAGATATCAATATTTTCTATCAAAGTGTCGAGTGAGTGTTAAAATGAAGAACAAAAAAGTGAGCAATTGGATCTTTGATCAATCAATCAAAGACAAAAGACAAAAATCAAATAGATAAATGATAAAAAGGTGTTAAAATTATTTGAAATGGATTTGCAGATACTGCATTTAGCTTCTTGTTTCTTTTAAATTTCTATTTCATACTGATTTTTCCCTTCCGGTTCTTTTAAAGTATAATTTGATTGCATTTTTTAAAAAATCTAATATATATATATATATATCATGATTTTTGATAGATTCAAATTTCGTTTGCAATAATTATTGTGATATTTTCACCTAAATCAATAATCAAAGCATGCAATCTACCAATATTTTGCTTGCTTTACACTTAATTTATAAATGCATTTATAAACTTCACCGATGAAATTTAAGAAAAGATTTATAGATGCACTAATAAACTTTACAAATGAAATTTAAGAAATAATTTATAGATGAATTTTATGGATGACCATAAAAAGAAAGTTGGATGATGAATTTCATAATTAATAAATTTAGTGTTTGTATTAAATTTAAATGATAATTTAAAAATATTTATTGTTAAATTTATTTTAAATAATCTGAATTTGTAACTTTATGCATATCATTTATAGATTATATTAGATTTATTTTTGTCATGTAGTTGATGATACAATTCGAGTAGACATATTTGGTTTATTAATTCAATCAGTTGTGATGAAAAATCAAACAATTGATTCCTTTTTTAAAAAAGGAACTCTCAATCTACTAGAAATTAAAATCCCATTAATTAGGAAAAAAAAAAAAAAAAGAAGAACGAGTGATTCTCATTTCTACTAGATTATGAGTTTTTGATTCCCATTTCATTTAATTTTTTGTTCAATCAAATATCAAGAAAGGAATTACTCATTTCTATTCTAATTCCATATATTTTTTTACTCCAACCAAATTGGTTCTTCATCGTAGACAAATCAAATATTATTTATTTTAATTTTTTTTATAAAGAAGCATTCAAATTCATTTTTGCTCAACTAAATATCAAGAAAGGAAAGAGTCATTTTCATTTCAATTCCATATTTTTTTACTCCAACTAAATGGTTGCTTCGTATAGACAAGTAAGATCCATTTTTCATAAAAAAAAGAAAAGGCATTGGAATCTATCTATTTTATTAATATGGACAATCTAATTCTTTTACTTTATAATTTGATCTTATAGGATATCTCAATCAATGGCAAAATTAAGTTCAAATTTTGAAAGCTGAAAATACAAGTAAGAAAAAAAGAAAAGGAGATTAAATATATAATTTTAAAAATTCTATAGAAAAATATATATTCTAAAAATTTTAAAAGGTCTAAATATATATTTTTAAAAATTTTGAACAAAATCTATAGAGAACCATCCTCCAATTAATTCCGCCTCTCTGATTTCAACAGCATGCAATTTCTATCAAATGCTTACAACAAGAGAAGAAGATTGTTAATTTATTTGCAATAGATATTATATATATATTTAATTTTTGTTTATAATTTGTATTGTTTGTGTCATTGTTTTATCAATATTAATAATTAATATTAAAAAAACAGAAACTAGTGACGTCTTTGTACAATGAATAATAGCCTCATGAATAAATTGTATTTGTTTTTTTTTTCACTATTTGTATTTTGATGACATTAATTTTTATATTTATATCATTCACTTAATAATATATAAATATTAAATATATCTATCATGATAGTTATATTTGGATTCTCCAATAAAATTTTTGCATTCATCACCGATGTCCCGCACATAATACTGCAACTTTTTTTCTAAATTAGTTTGCAAAAGTTAAAAATTAAAAATTATTAAATACGGTTGACCTCTCTAATTTTTTTTATTATATTAATTAATTTTTATTTTTAAAAATTATATTAAAATATTTTTATATCTTACTTTGATTATTCTCCGATTACAAATTATATTCTTGCACGCAAATGCAATAACAGAAATGAAAAATAGTCTAATTAACACTGAAAAAAGAATGACAGATTCAATGACCGAAAAACCCCTAAGTAAAATTACGTGGAACAATATGATTGGACCCCAAAGTAATATGGGAAAGGATTGTTCCAGCGCGTGAAGAAAAACACAGCGCAGAGAGCAAAAGAACCCTAACAATGCACACGCGTCCTATGCTATTACAAGAAGCTGTTTCACTCCTAATACCTCAAGCCTTCCTCGAAATTGCTCTCGGAAAAGGGGAAAAAACCCCTAAAAATCAAAACCCGTAAATTTTCATCGGGAAATCTTCTCTCGAATCCCCAATCTTATAATTATTTATCTTTCCTCAAGCCCTAATTCCTCCTTCCTTTCATCAGATCTCTTGATTCGCTTCAGGTATTCATCGTGTGTTTGTGATTAAGTTTCCAGATTCGTGTTTGAGCATTGGAGATTTACGGTTTCGGTGTGACGAGATATTTATTTTATGCTTAGCATGTGTTTTTTGTGGATTTCGGATTTTTTAGTTTATATTTCCTAGTCTTTGCTGCTTTTAACCCCCTCCCTCTCTCTTAATCGATGATATTTAAGGAAAAGAATATTTGAATCCCTTGCTTTTTTTTTCTGTTTGGATCTGGAGAATTTATGTGAAATTGTTTTTGTTTCTTATTATGTTATTATTCGTTTTTAATTTATTGTTTTGAGAAGGAATAAATTTTGTGCTTTGATTTTTATTCTGTAATGATGTTTGGATGATTAGAATTGTGGACAAATATTTTTACCATGTAAAATTTTTTTTTTTGGTTAGGATGGCACACTGATAAGTATCGTCTGATCCATGATATTAGAGAGAAAATATTTGAGTTACTAATGGACGTTTGTCCTCTGTTTGGATGTGGATAGTGTTGTATAAACTTGTTTTTAGCTGCTTGCCTGATGAGTGGTTTTGTTGCTATATGGTGTTTGGATTTTACTACTGAATATCTCTGTAGATATGTACTGTAGAAGTCGGAACTTTAAGCTGATTGAGACTCTCTGTAAAAAATTATTTTTTTGATACTTAATTTTTATTTCATTTTCTTATTACATATTCGCAGGTCTGCTTACTGAGTTTCTAGTAAGAAGATAGTAGAATGGCAACTTCTGTAGATATGTCTGTTGATGACCTTATAAAGAAGAGCCGAGAGAGAGGTAGAGGGGGGCGTGGTAGAGCCCGCCGTGGCCGTGGCCGCGGCCCAGGTGGGTCTTTCATTGGTGGAAGAATGGCAGGAGCAGTTCGTAAAGGGCCTCTTTCAGTGAATTCTCGTCCATCACAATACTCCATTGCCAAGGCAAGCTTAAAACTGTGGATGGTTTCTATATGCATATGATTGAGTACCTGATATGCTAAAGAATTCCAACTGCTAGAGGATCTCTAATTATGATTTAGAAACTCAAAATACAGTGGATCTCTAATTAATTTTGTTCTTGTGCATGGAGAAGCTCATTTTGGCCGCAGCCAACAAAGCATTGCAGCCTGTTGCATTTTTTAAACATTAACTCGCGGATTTTATAGTGCTTGTGGATTTTTTGGGCTATAGATTGGGGATTTGGCAACAGATATGATCTCATAAATTATGCGCAGAAGCTTTTTATTTTTTCAGTCCGCATTAAGATATTGTGCTAATTATTAGCATTTTATGTCAAGGGGCTTCATTAGATGAGTATTCTGGCAAGATCTCACCAGTAGCATATAACATCAGATCACAATTATACACCATATAATCCGTATCATGTAGTTCTAGTGTTTGATGTGCTGTTTATTTAGAAGAGGTGTTTCTGATGGGATCCTCTTGCTATGTGGAATTTCTTCAATTCAAGATCTCAGTTTCTCTCCTAGTTCATGGTGTTTTTGTAAAGGAGCTTCCTTCGCTTAACCTCAGAACTGGAGTTCTCACAAATCATAGCACCAGTTTTCTTATGCAGTGGGTCGAATTCTTTACTCCTGTCTGTCAGCCGTGGCTACATGGTTGCTTGAACTTTTTACTAAACTGCAGTTTCTTTAATCTTTTCAGAATTTTGCTGAGCTTGATATTGAAGAATGGTGATATTGTTTTGTGGTCTGAAGCTGACGTATTCTATTTTTCATCAGCCTCCTCGCAGAATCAGGAGTTTGCCTTGGCAACATGATTTGCTTGAAGATAGCATTAGAGCAGCTGGGATAACTGGAGTAGAAGTTGGTACCAAGTTATACGTTTCCAACTTGGATTATGGAGTGTCCAATGAAGATATAAGGGTACAACTTAAGCTAAATGTTTTCATCTTAGATCCTTTCTACCATGGATTTCTAAAATGCAATTTCCTCAAATTTAGGAGCTCTTCTCAGAGATTGGGGATCTGAAACGATATGCTGTTCACTATGACAAGAATGGTCGACCTAGTGTAAGTTATCTGTTATTAACTATAACATCTTGATTCTGGCTGCAAATGCCAGGTGTTCTACACCTTAATTAGTATTGGTGTCTCTCTAGAGTTAGATGCATTATTGTGTATGAGCTACTGCATTGGAGATATGTTGACATACTCAGTTGTTCGATAATAATGATGCTTATATTGCATGTTGTAGGAGTTGTTGCCTATTAATAAACTGTCTAGTGAATTTGTTCATTGTTTTTCCCAGATGGAAAGACTATTGATAGTTCTCATGGTATTAATGAAATGTTGATCAATGAGAAGCTGTCAGGTGTTTTTATATTTTAAGTCATTTTTTGCATTGCAATTGCTAGCAAAGTTGGGCAAAAATAGAAGAAAATTTTCTTTGCCAATTGATAATAGATTCTTGCAATTTTATTTTAGTGAGCCGAAGGTTGATTTCAGAAGCAGCTAACATTTGAGACTTTTCCAAATGGCCATCAAATTAGATTCTCAAGATAAGTAAATCACTTTCAAGCATGGCAAAAAAAAACCTCCAAAACTTTTTATTTTTTATTTTTTTTTCAAGCTTTAGCCATCAAATATAACTTTTTGCAATGGCAATGCCAAATATACTTAGGTTATCAGCTGTTTGCAAATTGCTTCAGCTATTAAGAGCAAATATACGATTGGATCTGACTCGTAACTATGCATCTAATTTGAGTTTTTTTCTTAGAACACAAATGCGGGATCAACCATGAATTTTTTCTTAGTCATGGATACCAATGGATACCATTTGTTCGAATAAATGGTATTTTGCATTATCTTTAGTCATATCTATGCTTTAATAGCAGTTGAATAATTGAATTGTTTGAACTATCTGGTGCCTCTGTGTGTGTGTGGGTGTGTGTGTTTATGCAAAAAATTTAAACATTTGAGGTGTTTTTTACAGGGTTCAGCTGAAGTTGTGTATACAAGAAGAAGCGATGCGTTTGCTGCTCTTAAGAAGTACAACAATGTACTGTTGGATGGAAAGCCCATGAAGATTGAAATTGTGGGTGCAACTGCAGAAACACCCATCTCAGCTCGAGTTAATGTAACTGAAATAAATGGGAGGAGGAAGAGGACTTTTATCATGATGTATGTAATTTTGTTTCCAGCTTCTTCTTTTCATATTTTAATTGACATGTTAATTATCAAAATACTAAAACTTTTTTATTGTGATGGTGGGTTCAGGGAATCTTAGGAATTCTGACTAGTAACTGTCAAATGTTATGTCATAAGTTTTTCAAGCATGCTAGGCTAAAATTTGATGAATATTGAGTTTGGGGGCCAATTGCTGTATAAAATTGTAGTCATTTTAATTTGTGTAACAGTACGGTTGTCTGTTAAACTGTACAATTTTGTGGTGACCTCTGTTGTTCAATTGGATTGAATAGTGAAATGCTTTGGTTAATTAATTATACTGTGTTAGCTTCAATTCTTTGATTCCTTTTATATTATTTATAGAAAAACTTGTATTGCAATTTTCATGCGTGGGCACCTTGTTGTAAAGGTTTATTCTTGTCAAGACATTAAAAGCTTGTACCTGCAAAATGTTCTATATCTTCACTTTTTTTTTTTTGTTTTTTGAAACTCTTTGTATTGCAATTTTCATGCGTGGGCACCTTGTGGTAGAGGTTTATTCTTGTCAAGACATTAAAAGCTTATACCTGCAAAATGTCCTATATCTTCACTTTTTTTTTTTGTTTTTTGAAACTCAATTGACACTCTTCAATGTGAATACAGGCCTGGAACAGGTCGTGGAAGGGGCCCTGCTCCAACCAACCGTGGTACTAGGTAAGAGATTTTTTATTTTTCTGAGGAATTGTCTCCATGGAGAGTTTATGTAATATTTCATCTGCTTGTTTAGATTTTTATGATTGCATATTTATTGGAATCATCTCTACTTCCTCTGTCAAAAGAAACTATGGCATAGCTGGGTAATACGGATGAATGAAGACGTGTCATATTTTATTTTAGCTTATTGTTGAAAACTCTGTACTGGATTCTCATGTTTTTGTAGCATCTGGTGTAAAACAGATTCAATAATTTCAAGCTGTGATCTTGATGTATGGGTTTGCTGTATCTTTTTGCAGTCAGAACCGTCGTGGGGGTTTGAGAAATGACCGAGGCCGTGCTCGTGGCCGAGGTGGTCGAGGCCGGGGAAGGAAGCAACCTTTTGAGAAGTCAGCAGACGAGCTTGACAAGGAATTGGATAACTACCATGCTGAAGCCATGCAAACTTAGGGGTCTTTCATGTTGTGCAAGACAAAGTATATTCTGACAGTGCTAGTTTGTCGCCATTTTGCATAGTAGCTATTAAGTTAATGATCTTTCGAGCTTTTATTGTAAATGAAGACGTTGGGTGTTTTTTTTCCAGATCCAATACTAGATTGGTATGGCAATATCTTGTCTCCCTGATTGTATCATAGTAGATAAGGTGGGTTTTATTGGAAGGAAAAGCGAGATTTGAATTGTGGTTCATCGGTCAAAACGATTATTTGGTGATTGCGTTGATGTTTATCATTCTGACAAAGCTCGAAACTCATTTTGACTGTGGCTGAGAGCCTTTTTTATCTTTTTGTTTGCGAGTATTTCAATACCATGAAGGAGAGTTAAGTTTAAATGTTTGTATAAATTTTAAATAATCAATTAGTTTATGAAATAAAGGGAAATTAATTATATTTCACATCTATTTATTATTTTTATTCATTATTTTTTTCATCCCCCCTTTCCCCCAGGGACTCTTATGTAATAGTTAAGTTATAACCAAAATAGTCCAATTTTGGTTTTGTATTCAGTATTAGACGTGGAATAATTAATTATATTAATTTGATTAGTTGCATCCAATTAAGGGATCTTTTCATCTATTTTGCTCCATCATGTACATGTTCAACTAAATAATGAGATAATTCCAATAGGAGATGCTTCTTACCATAAACACATAAACATCAGATGAATCCTATAGTGATAAATTTTAAAATGTTGTCAAATAATGTGATTTAATTTAATGATAAATAATAATTTTAAATTAATTTAATGATATTTAATTTTATCTAATTTAATTATAAATAATAATTTTTATCTAATTATTAATTATAATATTATAATGTAATAATGTAAACACTGTAGTATTCACTTAAACATAAACATGAGATCCCCATCACGCGGCAATTATTTCTGTATTGTTTTAGAGAAAATTACAAGCACCTTATATTTTTAGGTAACCAAAGACAAAAAGATTATTTTATTATTAGTAAAAAACAACAAAATGCATTCAAAATGGTCTACAACCATGGTGCAGTAACCAACCACCCCAAGAATCTACCATTCTTTGCTATCTATATTCCCTCAAGATTAGCTTCACCCCCACTCCACACCCAACTTCCCCAAAGGAAAACCAAGCAATTTTAGCTCCTCTTCTTGTACAGTTGGAAATCATTTTTGGGCAGGTTTATAAAACAAAAATCTATGGACCGCTGCAATTATGAGAATCCTGGTTTTTGCTCTAATCAAGTAGCAACAACCATTAGATAATCAATCCAGCAATTAGAATTTGGTGAAAATAAATTGCTAAAGGAGCAATTGGAGCATCAAAGAGAAAACAAAAAATAATTTATGCCCCTTAAAAAGAAAAAACAATTATTATTTTTATGATAATATTAACATTTTCCGAAAATTTTTAGCACTCTTATCAAATAGCCATAAGATGTTCTATCTTATTGTGATCTTACGGACGGATACTAACACTATTTCATATATCATTGCCTTCATTGATCACATAAAAACATAATTCACTTTTGTCAATTTTACTCGACTTTAATCATATAGAACTGTAAAATTTTTTTCACCTTTCTAACAAGGAGAAACAATGTCAGAAACAGTTAACATCAAAAGAAAAATTAGACACATCACAGAAAGACTTCTTGACAGTGTTGGCATCAGAAGAACTATCAATTAGCTTTAGGTTGTATTCAGCTGTTGATGAAATGCATTAGAAATAGAAATTTGAAAGGAAGTGAAAAGAAACGGTGAGCTAAGATGATCCAGAGGATTTGCTACCCAGAAACACTAAATCATTCACTATGAGGAAATCAAACTTTCTGTCTCTTTTGGACTTCAACCAACAATTGACCAATAACATCTTTAAATTACAATACATAGCTGAAAGGTGCAAGGACCTTCAAAATCAATGAGGGACTACTTTATGTATCTGTAGCACACACCTTCAGAGCAAACTTGAGGTTTATATGCAATCTTTGCAACTTCTTTTTATATAATAAGCAAAATTTGGACATGATGGGTAAGAATGAACAACAAACAAAGGACCTATCACTCAATATACACTCACAATAATCACAATGAAGTCATTATTCGGGGGCATTCGCATCTTTGCTCACAAACAGCTCACCTGACTCGTTCGTCTTTAAATGTTCTACTTGTGCTTCATAGTTCGTGGTTGCAGAACTGGACTGTGACTTAGTTTCTGAGGCATGCCTGTGTTCATCCTTACCCTGGGAAGGTTCTGCCTCCAGGATGTTTAAACTGACAGCTCTTTCTGATGCACCTTTATGTTTTTTTACATGACTCCACGGCCTTTCCAGTTTTTGTACTTCTGGAGGAGTTGTAATGGTCCTTGACTTGCTGAAAAGTTCATTAACCAGTTTATGCCACTTTGTCCTTGCACTACTAGACTCTGATTCGGTTTCCAAGGCATCTCCACCTTCATTTTCACCATCACAAGAATCTGCCTCTTCACCCTCTTGGGGTTTTGCCTCAGGGGTGCTCACAGCATGTGGTATGTTCAAACTTTTAGCTCTTTCTATTGCATCATGGTGCTCTTTTTCAAGTGTCTGTAACCTCTCTAATTTTGGTACTTTTGGAGGAGTTGTGATGGTCTTTGAACCACTCTCCATCATTGTCTGCAAAGGCCGATGATTTGAAAATGTCAACTGTCTGTAAACTTTCAATTGGAAAATGCCAGGCTCTAGAAATCAAAGGGGCCCTCTGCATTCAGAGCGATTTATGGACACAAATATCCAGTAAAACCAATATCTTGTCTGTAAGTTTCATTGAACTACAAGTTCTACAAAATTATGTTAAAAAAAAAAATGGACTGATGATACATAGAAAGATTATGGGTCACAATGCCTTATTATGCAAGTGGGATAACCCGGCTTGTACAAATTGGAGGACCAGGCTCAGGCACAGATAAAAGGGTAGGAGCTGCCCTTCTCCATAAAAGAAAAAAACTTTGGAAATCAAAATTTATCGATAAAAGAAAGATAAGATTTGTACTTGATACCATCAAGTAAACAAAAACACAATTGGGAGTTGTAGTAAGACAAGATTGTAAGAGAAAGTGTGTGTATGTGTAAAAGTTGAGAGAGAAAGAGAGAGAGAGAGAGAGGTAGTTTCTCTAACAAATGTATGATGTTCCTCAAGTCTGTGAAAAAAGGTGACCATAAATAAACAAGCTAGTATATTATCATAGAGAAAAATATTTCAACCAAATTACTGTTATTCAACAGGGAAAGCTTTGGACATGCATATCTAATTGAACAGCTAAGGACAAAGGCTTTTGCAGTTAGAAACAAAGTGTAAATTTGATGTTATTTTTGAAAACAAGATTCCAGCTTTACTGCTGTCTCATATGATAAAATGAAAAAAGTTACTTCAAAGAAAAAAAGCTACCTGCAGAGCCTTCTCTGCCTCCTTTTTTATCCAAACAATTGCATGATCAGATGTGGCATTACATGATAAGACAATGTGTTCAAACCTTCCATCCACAGGAATGGCAGTTCTAACCCTTGGGGGAAACCTTCCACATCTGTGACAACAAGGAACAGAGAATCAAGAAATGTGCTCAACTTAAACTAAGCCTATTCGAATCTGGTTGGGGTTAACTGTATAAATCATTTCTTCCATTTCACACACGTCAAGGTTACATCTCCATAAAGGTATACATAACCACCTGCCATCCATTTATGGTGTTGAAACAAATACAACCATAAAAACAAGCAAGTATTATAACAATATCCTCTAGGAATAGATAACGTCATAGAGATAAAAAGAACCATTAGAATCTGACATTGAATAAATTCAGAGAGCTTATGAGTACAAGGACTAACCACCATATGGCTAGTTCTAGTCATTTTGGTAATGGTTGGACCCAATCCCAATCCATCATCGTTCATGGGCTGTAACTTCTACCCATTCATTCTTGGGCCAACTCCTCAATCGAATTAAAATTTTAATAAGTTGAGACTTTATCTACACCATGTAGTAAGTGGTTTGTATGGTTGGAGTTGAAACAAGAACACAAAGAAAAAGGGCAGGCAACAGTAAAGATTATAGTTTCTGAATACCATAAGAAACTACGAGAAAATAACAGAGAAAAATGGGTACAGTAACCTAGGCCAGCATCAGTAGTTTACACCACACCAACCAACCTCCCCAAAAAAATTATTTCCAACCCACTAAAATAAAGCACACTTAAATATCAGATGTACCGTGATATTGGTATATTCTAAAATGGATTCATGTAATAGGAGAAAGGTTTCACATTATAGGCATGGTGGCTGAGTAGGAAAACTGGAAAATGTTTGAATCGAGTTACTAATGCTCAGAGTACTTAAACAATGGTAATTTAGCATCCACATTTATGCAAAAAAAGTATGATAACAATAAGGTATCTTAAACAATTCTTTGAAAATTTTTAAATTACTTTGAGAAATAATAAAAAAAACTTTAGAATGAAATATATATCAAGTAAAATGTTGATTCATTCACTTCAGGCTGCTACAGAGTCACATCCTAAGAAAGTAATCTTTGGACACTCTTATACAAGCACCGCAACTCCTATCCTCAACTAATCATATAAAAAAACACAATCATATGAAAAATTAGGACTCAGGAATATAACCTTTTAACAGAGCAGAAATACATATTTTCAGCTCAATTGACAGTTGCTATGTTAACTAATATCTCCATAGTAAGAATAGAATAGGCTATAAATAGCAGTTCTAGGAAATGTAGCAATGAGGCATTTGATAACCATAGCCAATAGATCAGATATGTTACCTGCAAAACTTCCTCTCCACAATATGATACATTCGTCCAGGGGCATAAAGTCTTCTTGGATCCCTAAGCTTTCTTCCTTCTGGTATGAAGGTATCCCTCAAGCAAACCAAAAACAACAAGCAGGGCAAGCTGTCCAAATCATCAATGCCTGGTTTAAGAGATGATAATGATAATTCACTCCACTAAGTTTAGAGGGGAGAGAATTACATAATAAATGAAACGAGTGAGCAAGTAGCTGTGTTAAGTTACTGAGACAAGAATACCAACCAGAAGATTGACCCAAAAATATCCTCCAATGGAGTGGCTGTTCTTGGTAAGAAATCATCCTAGATAGGAATAATAAGATAATGTCAAACTGATGCCCTAAAATTACTAAATCATTGTAATTTCAACAGATAAGGTACAATATTGACATGCAGTTTAACATACAACATGAAAAGGCGATAAATCATCCTAGATAAGAATAAGATAATGTCAAACTGATGCTCTAAAATTACTAAATCATAGTAATTTCAACAATTCAGGTACAATATTGACATGCAGTTCAACATATAACATGAAAAGGCAAGAATAAGAATTGAAATGAGTTCAACCATGAAAAAAGGGACGTAGACATTGGCAACAAAAGTTACAAACCATAAAAGATAACTACAGCATTAAACACATATAGACAGACTCAAGTCTAAACAAACTCCATAATAAGTGTATAATCTAAGCTTGATCATCATTCTCCAAGATCAATTCTGAATGTACATGTTATACCATCAATAAGAGGAGAAAAAGAAAAAGAAATGTCAACATAACACCTCAAATTTATCATCATTTTGTAGCATGGAGCCAAGATTGCGACATAAGATTTGAATTAAATACTCAACTCCAAAACATACCTTATTACTAAAATTCCACAGTCAACAAAAAACGATAAAAGATAAATGCAACTACAATAAAATCCAAATCCATCACCTGCAACACAATGGAGTGAATCACATCAGCATACTTAACCGCCAAGTTAAGGGACATACACCTAGCGGGAGCCACAGAATAACATCTAACTTTCTCCCTAGGAATCCCTCCAAACTGTTTCCTATGATTCACCACAATAACAGTCAACAAAGCAGCCACTCCCGACCCCAAAGAATGCCCTGCAAAAACAAGACTATAGTCCCTATGACTCTCCCATAGCTCCCTTAACGTATTCCCTTCTTGATCCAACAACCACACAGCAGACTTCAACAACCCATGATGGACATAACCCCCATCAAACATTTGCATACCCAATCTGTTGTCCAACAACACTTTATAGTCACTTTCCTTGATCAAATTCAGCCCACGAATTGCAAGAACTATTTCTTTGTGTTCATGGTCGAGATAGATGATATAAGGAGGAGACCGGCCGAGGGTTTGCTCATAAGTAACACGCTTGATGACGCAGTTGGGGTCAAGAGGAGAGGCGAACTGAGGGTGTTGTGTGTCAGTCTCGTAGACAGACAAGATTATACTGCAGATACGAGGAACTGGTTCGAATTCTTCAGGTGTAGCCAATGTCCAGGATTCACTATCGTTTGAACCCACATAGGTGCACCGTTTCCAGGCCCATCGTAAACAGCCTAAAGCCAGCACGCATTCCACTCCACAGGAAACTGACATTAATGGGTATTGAAGAAAAGGTGTAAAGATTGGTTCTTGGATTGGAGGATAGACAAAGAAACGAAAAAGATGCAATCTTGGACAGTTTCTTGAAATTCGAAGAGTAGTGATAAGGGAGGTGAGTTTTTGTGTTGTTGAGGAGACAAAAGAGAAAAAATGGTAAATTCTTGGCTTGAATAAAGAGAGATCCTTAAATGTTAGTTCACATGGAAGGTGAGCTGGTCTTCATGCGTTAGAGGGAGACGAGTTCAAGATTGTGAGGTATGCTTGCGAAGTGTGACTTTTGTCTATTTTAGGAGATAGATGCAGAAAGGAAGAAATCTGGAGATTCTGGATGCTTGTCTTGAAGCACAGGCTACAGGCATACGACACAGGTTAGTATGGGTAGATAGATCTGCACTGTAATTTGAGACCCTCTTAAGAGATGTAAGACTGGAGAATGTGATACATGATGTCTGTTTTCAATTTTATGCATATGCATATTTAATGATAACAATAAATACTATATTGTATTTTTTTTAAGGAAGAAATTATATATATTTTTAGATTGTATATGAAACAAAAAAAGAGAAATTAATTTGGACTTTTCAAGATTTTGATCAAGAGTAAGATTTATGAAGAAAATGACAATTTTTTTTTTTTTTGTTTTTTATTAGATAATGAACATCTTATGGCAAATTAAACTTTATTCTATTATTTAACTGTTATTCTAAAAATTATATAAATTATTTTTATTTCTGTATTATATACAACTAAAAACTTTAATTTGCCATAAGAAAAAAATCTACTAACTTATTTTTTGACAGTCAATTAATATGAAAAATGTATTTTCTTGTTCTAAATTAAGTTTTTTTTTTTCTTGAAACTACTAAATTAAGTTCATCTCTTCAAATTAACCATTTATACCAAACTATATTTATAGTACTACTAATTCTGTATAAATATGGACAAATTTATTGGCGTCTCAAACAGAACCTTTTTAAAGAAGTCGTATCTATCTATAGATTAGCTGAATTCAACGTAAACCAAAGAGCCGTAGAGATGCCAAATGCCAGCTGTTGCAGGATTCCTACAGCTGGAAAAAAAAATACAAATTCCAGATCCGGTAAAGTTCAGCAGCGCTCAAAAAATCGTAGAAACTGTATCTTGTTTTATTTCCGATTCGTGTGTTTTTTATTAATACTATTAAAAATATTATATTTAATTTTTTTTTATCACATATATATGAGATTACTTAGATTTCGTCTGTTAAAACATCAAAATTTACCTTTAAAAAAAAAAATTAGAAATTTAGGTTATTAACTAAGATTAATTGATTTAAATTTCTATTTTATCTTTTTAAATATGTATCTTTCTTTATCTGTCGGTGCTTTGTCCTTTTTTCTTTCAATATTATTGTAAAAAACTTTTAAATTTATTTTAATACAAGCTACATTAATATTGTGTATTTTTTTACCATTGATTTTTAAAAAAATATTAAAAAATTAAATTGAGGAGATTTGAATCCATTATATAATAATATTCAATTACCATAATTTGATAATTAATATTCTATAGATACAATTTAATGATAAAATGTATTTTTATAAGTCAATTTTCTTCCTTCATTGGTTGATTGATGAACTGCTTTTTAATTAATCTAATTTAATAAACAGTATGGTTAAAAGACAGACGTCAAAACATGAAAAATGAAAACGAATGCCGTATTCTGAAGAACATTCTTTCCTCAAGATTGGTGGCTTCTGCAATTCTTTTTTTTTTTTTTTTCTCTCTCTAAAATATAGATTGGTTGGATTTAGTCATTCCGTGCTGGAAGAGTGTCTTCTCAAAAGCTAATTCTTTTGTTTTTTCTAGAATGCAGCGGCAAATTTGAATTAAGGAGGAAAAGAATACGCAGGATTGTTATGCATCAATGACATGTTTAGTTGCATAAAAAATTTAAAAAATAAAATTTAGATTTAAGATAAATATTTTAAATTTTTAAAATTTTTATTCAGTATACCTAATTAGTTTTTTACATAATAACTTTATGTTTTATAAGCAAATGAATTTCCACAGTGAGATTTCAAAAATAGTGAGATATTATAATTCTCATAAAATCTTATTGTTAAGTTTTTAAAGTAAATTAAAGTATCAAATATGAAAATAAAGTGAGATCCTATTTCTATTTTATTTTTTAGTGTATATTAAGCATACTTAATTATTATGGAGTAGTGATAGGTGCCGTGTTTGCCTTTTTTTTACATTGATATAAAATTTGTTCACTTTTACATTCACTTTTTGTATATTTTCAATTAAATTTTGTATCTCTTTGGTTCACTTTATATGTTTATAAAAAAAATTAACAATAAGCCAAATATCACTATAATGATAACAATAATTGTATTAGATCGTATTTGGTTCTATATTTTGAATGTAAAATTTATTCACTCTAATTATATATTTCAAATTTGAATATGGAATTTTTTTTACGCCGAATACATAATTTATTCATTCGATTGTTCATTTTTTGTATACATTTAAAAAAATTCTATATATTACACTGTAGCATCCAAACCGTCAAATATGGCTTTGGGTGATTCCTAATATGTATAGGTGTAGCTCCTCTTATCACATCATTTCCTTCATCCCTCCTATGCAGAGGAATGAACCTTTCTTCTAGTTGCCCATGGAAAATCTAAAGCCTAGGTACTTCATTTTCTTCTTGGGAGCTGGTAGAGGAATACTCTCCTGATTCTTCAACACGTTGCCTTGCAGGCTTGGGTGAAAACCTCTTGGCCTCCAACGTTGGACTTCGAAGCCTATCCTAGTTTAATTTTATTTTTATTAACATTTCACATCTCAATTGGCAACTACCAGAGAAATTTTAGCTAAACAATTAATTTTATCAATCAATAAATATGAACAATTATCATCAGTCTACTGCACAAGCCAATAGACCCGAAAGAACTCAATAGAGCATTTATTCCCAAAAAAAAAAAAAAAAAAAAAAGATAAATTATTTCCACCAATGAAGCTGAAATAGCTAACTACGGTACGAATCCAAGTATACGAAGGGCATATTTTGATCTTGTTATTGGACAATACTTTATCCCCGGTGCACCAATATTTAGGACTATAATTAATTTAAACGTACAAACAAAAAAATAATTATAATTAATTGAATTTTAATGACTTAAATAAAAAATAATAGAAATAAAAAATCAACAATAATTAAAAATAGAGATAGAAATCTATAAAAATTAAGTGATTGTATACTTTTTAAGGTTGTATAGAAAAATTAATTAAGTTAATTATCTACTTTTTAATATTACATGAAAAAACTAAGTGAGTTATTATTTATATATTTTTTAAAAAAATTACATCGAAAAAATAAGAATCTTTTAAAATATATGTTTAGATAATATTGATTATGTTAATAAAAGATATTTAGGTGAGAAATAATTAAATAAAAAATTGTCATATATATAAATATGAACATAAGCTGCTTCTGTTTTAATAATATTTAATAGATAGTTAATTACAAAAACTTTGAATGTGAGCTTTGAAAACTGCATTTTATTTTTTTCTTATTAACATTAAATTTCAAAATAGTTTTAGCAATAGCAATACCACTGCTAAAGATATTCTCAAAATGTTTTTAAAATCGCACTAACAATCGAATTGATCAACTGGTCTGTTCTCAATTTGAATGATTTGACTAATCTAATTCAATAGGATATTTTTTATTTTTTTTTGAAAAAAATTATATAAACAATACTTTTAAAATATTAATAAATTAGAAAAAATATATAATATAATAAAAAATAAAAATTATTTTTTAAATTTTAAAATTTAAGAAAAATTGTATAATTTTTAAAAAATTTTAAATTTTTTCACAAAATAATTTAATTTTAAATTGAATCAATTTGATCTGATTTCAATTTTAGCTGGTTTTTTGTGTTTGACTGGTTTTTTAAAAGGGCAATTTTTAACATTGAATTGAACCAAACCATTAGCAAATTCCTATTTTACTGGTTTGACCAACTGGTCCGGTCTTGTTCTGAGAACATGCTCAGAACTCTTAATCTGTGTGCGCTAGCTGTTCCTTACTACTCAACTTATTGTTTTCCCATCCTATTGCAGCACAAAATCTTGACCATTGACAGCAAAAGCAGAAGCAATAAAATAAGAAAAAGCATATCCTTGATCCTTTTATGAATGAATGCAAGAATGTGCCTATAATGTTTCTTGAACTTCTTATTTTAATGCTACCAAGACACAACAAACTATACTGACTCATAATGAGGTGAGTTGGCCAACTAATGGAGAATGAGTAATCACACCCACAAAAACTTATAAAGTAGAACTTACCAAAATGAGTCTTCTAGTATGATTAATATTCTCCATGGGTTAGAAATTAATCACCTAATATATGCAAACTTGAAGAACTGGGCATGACTAAAAATGCCATTAAACATACTATAAATCCACTCCACCAATTGGTTCCTCTTAAACAACCATAATCAATCAGTCGGAAATTGCAAGATAGATGGCAATAGGACTTCAAGGCCTGGCCTCAGCAGCTACATTAATTTTTGTGGTAGAAGTAACAACTTTGGCTTCTGCTGCATCAGTTGTCACATATGTGTTTGGTGACTCGTTGACAGAAGTTGGAAACAACAAGTACCTCCAGTATTCTCTTGCAAGGTCTGATTATCCATGGTATGGAATTGATTTTTCTGGCGGAAAGGCCACCGGAAGGTTCACAAATGGGAGGACTATTGGTGATATCATATGTATATTACCCATCTTAGCGATACTTATTCTTTACCATAACATTGGTTACTTTGGCTAAACTTTTTGTTTTCTTAATTTTCGTTTGTATGGAAAATGAAGCTGCCAAGCTTGGGATTTCATCACCACCGCCTTACCTTTCCTTGTCAAATAATGGTGATGCATTGCATTTAAATGGAATTAATTATGCATCTGGTGGAGCAGGAATTCTTAATGATACTGGACTTTATTTTGTAATATCTCTTTTCCTTTCAGATTTTTTTTTTTAAAAAATAGTGAATTATATAATTACTTTTTTACTTAATTTTTCTTTACAATTTGTGCATTATTGCAGATTCAGAGGTTGTCCTTTGATGATCAAATTGATTGCTTTAAGAAGACTAAAGAAGCAATTAAGGCTAAAATAGGAGAAGAAGCAGCGAACAAGCATTTTAATGAGGCTCTGTATTTCATTGGAATGGGTAGATTTTATTACCATTGTTAATTTTGGCTATATCTATTTTCAGATACTATTTACCGAGTCCCCAACTAAAGCAATGCATCAAAACTGAAGGCACAATAATTCCCTTACTTACTCCTTTAAAAAATAGGAAATTTTCAATATTAAGTGTATACACTCAATAAATAAGATAGTTATAATTAAATTTATAAAAATATCATCATTTTTATATTTTAAAATAAAAATATTATTTTTTTAATAATTACAACTAGTTATTTGAATTATTATTCACTTATTAATTATGTGTATAAAAAAATTTACTATAAGTAAGTTTTTGCCTAAAATGTTTGCTGCCCAAAATTTCTCTCCTTGTTTGTGGCTTACAATTTTTCCCCAGCCTCTCTTAGCAAGGATAAGAATCAACATTATAAGATTAAAATAAACCCTTAATTGCTAAAACTAATAAAATACATTATTGACTTTATAATTATTTTTTATGGGTTACTTATCAAGTTATCATTTCTAGATCTCTAATTCATTTTTTGGGTTCCTTTTTCAGGCAGCAATGACTATGTAAACAATTTTTTACAGCCATTTTTAGCAGATGGGCAACAGTACACACATGATGAATTTGTGAAACTCTTAGTATCTACCTTGGATCAACAACTTACAGTAAGGACAATTCTCCTTCAATTCTCTTAAATCTCATAATGGTATAATTAAAAACATTTTTACCTCAATACGTTCTGAAATGGCTTATTACAGAGGCTATACCGATTGGGTGCAAGAAAGATGGTGTTCCACGGGCTTGGCCCTCTTGGCTGCATTCCTTCCCAGAGAGTGAAATCCAAGACAGGCCGATGCTTGAAGAGAGTTAATGAATGGGTTATGGAATTCAACTCAAGAGTACAAAAGCTATCTACGAATCTAAACCAAAGACTCCCGGGTGCCCAACTACTTTTTGCAGATACATATGGAGATGTTTTGGATTTGATAAAAAACCCTCATGCTTATGGTAAGTTCAACTTTCTTAGCCATCTAAGATACTGGAAGAGATCATCTTTCTAAGGCGAAAAATAATTTATTTATAAAAATATTACTTTTTTTTACTTATAAATTTATAATAAAATTTAAATTATTTTACATTTATGATATTTATTGTTTAATATAAAAAATAAATTTTTTTATAGATTTCATCAAGCATCAGAAATCATCAGAGTCAACAATGATAATTAATGATAAATGCCAATTACCAAAAACAATACAAGATAATAATTATATTAATAAATAAATATTTATATAATATATTTTTATTTAAATGAATCTGCCTATCACAGAATTCTTTTTCTTTTCTTTGGCTAACAATATTTATTGTTTTACTGATATTAGCAGGTTTCTTAATTTTATTTTTACCTCATAGAGAAATAAGGTAATTAGTGGCATACTATACGGATGAATATGGTTGGATCAAGTTCCATGTTTTAAAAAATATTACAACCGAACCAAATCATTAGTCCTTTAAAAATTAAAGAATCAAATTAGAATAAAAAATGAAAAATTGAATTAAATTGAACAAAAAAAATTAATCCAATTCAGTTCAATTATTTAATTCTAATCATATTTAATTCAATTTAATTTAATTTAATTTAAATTTTAAATTAAAAAATAAAATTTTCATTCTCAAATAAATATAAATCTCCCTCATAAAAATTGTATTATTATTTTATAAAAATTAAATTAATACCATACATTATGATATATAATGAAACTATATATATATATATATATATATATTGAAGAGTTTCTAATAGTTACGTCAAATGGTTATTATATTTATAATTGAACAATAAATACTTATAATTTTCGATATAAACATTAATTACAAATCAGAAATAGTCAAACAGTTAAATTTTTAATCTAAAAGCTAAAAATTATGATAACAATTAAAAGATCACACATATATATAGTTCAAGTCGATTTTAATTTGATTATTAATAAAAAATAAATTTTGTACTTTTTCAAATTTGATTTTAATTTGATATTTGAAAAAGATTTCCATTATTTTTAATTTAGTATCAATATCACTTCAATTGTTCGATTCGATGCAATTACTTGGAGAACTATACTCAGACGTAACATATATATATATAAAATAATTCCTACATGTAAAATATGCTAATTCCTTGCAGAACTATATTGAGTCGAGCAAGTCGAAGGCTATTCCTACTCGACTCATCAGTTCTAACTCAACTAAAACTACTAATGAATCTAACCAAATTTAAGTATCATAATTCTTGACTCAAGTAACTCATCAATCTAATTAACTCATCAATCTAATCAAGTTCAATTCTTATGATTATGCATTGAGTTAATTTGAGCAACACTGGGCTTAATTATGTCCTAATCCCCATTTTATTTCAGGTTTTAAGGTATCAAACACGTCATGCTGCAACGCGGACACAAGAATAGGAGGATTATGTATGCCAAACTCTAAACTATGCAAAAATCGCAAGGAATATGTGTTTTGGGATGCATTCCATCCTTCAGATGCAGCAAATCAAGTGCTAGCAGATAAATTCTTCTCCATCCTATTTTCAGCTCCACCCACGTCTCCTCCATCCATTCCACCAAAGCCTTCTTATTGAACTTACTGTATGTATGTCCAATCTACAGGATTAAACTTGAAATCCCATCATCATATCACCTCTTATTAAGAGGATGTCATACCGATAAATGTAGAAATTATGAGAATTAGGAGCAACAAAAACAATCCCTGTTAGCGCACATTACTAAAATCCTAATGCATCTTATATTTTTAGCAAAGATCGTTTAATTTGATAATTTTTTTTCAGTAAGATCAGTCACTTAATTTCCATCTCCTCTTTGGTACATATCATCATTCAATTCTTAAATGATGCATTAGATTATCAGGTTGTAGTCACTCAAACAGACTACTATACTAGGAGCCTGGAAGGTGACCTTGAGAATGTTTATGTAAGAGACGGGTCTCTTGAAAAGGCTAAATCCAATGCCATTTCCCTCTTCTCTCCCTTGTCATGATCAAACAACACTTAGTAACAAGAAGATTGTGAGAAGTTCGGTAAGCAGATATGTCAATAGAGATATCTCAAGGAAATCTCATACAACAACCGGCCAGTTAACTTCTCAATCCTAAATTTATATAGCTACAGCCACTTTGGCAATTCAAGATCAAGGCCACTCCTAGTCAGACCTTCCCTTGGTACGTGTAGCCAATTAAACTAATATGAATCAAACAATGCTCTCAGTTGAAAGGCCAAAAATTTTCCACAGGAGAGGGCTTCAAAAAATGGATAAAAATCAAAATCCTCCATTGGTTAAACCAAGAAAATATATTGCTCACTTGGAAGCGTTTGATATGTGCCTTCTTCTTCAATCTAAAAGAGAGAGGAAAAACGAAAATCTCATCATCTTTTAGAAAGAAGAGTCATCAAACACACATCAATCACAAACAAACAAGTAAAAATTCTTGGCTTAAACAATAGCTGATCTGAATATCCAAATCTTTAAAGCCTCTGTTCGGTGTGGTTAAAGCACAATCAATCATCATTGAGCATAAATAAATGAAATAAAAGAGTGTAGAACCTCGAGAAAAAGCAAGAATTCATAGGAATATTAGGAAACTGCTTGTCCATCAGTACCTTTCCTATTGCACCGCTTCGTATTCTCTGCGCTACTGATCATAAAGAACAAACACAGGGAATCATAGGCAGATGCTTTTCAAAATAATGAGAACCCAAAAAAAAAAAAAAAAAAAAGAATCATGACAAAATACATAGAAAAGGAAATCAAGAATTGGATTGGATTTTAGCGGCTCTGATAGAGTTGCTGAGACCTTTATAGCTACAAGATTAGGGTTTCTTGGTCTAAGATTTCGGGGGCAACCCGACCCTTCTACACCCACCCACATAAATAGAAATGGACCTGGCTGGCCTGGGAGGGAGGAATTTAGGCTTAATTTCACCGTGCCCCTAGAATTATTACACCAATCATAGCATCTAAATTTCGTTTTGTAACACAAAAACCACTGGATTTTGATCATAAGCCATTACCGTCCTATCCTATCACAACATAAGACAGCAAAATGATATGGAAAATTATAGATACCCAATTTTTTTTTACCCCTCTTCAACATGAACTATCCTAGATTGAATATTACTCTAGAGAAAATCCAATTTTTGAATTTCTTTCGTTTGAAAACTATTAGATTTATAATTTATTATTTAATTGGATCATAGATTTGAAAACAAAGTGAAAAGGGATTTTAATATCCATGTGCATATCTTTTAACTATGTTATTACTCATAACTTAGACCGTGTTCATGCTCGGAGATAAAATGACTTAAAACTTTTAGAATTTGTAACAAACGTGCAATTATTCATGGGTAAAGTTCATTTCTAAGCTTTTAAATCTTAAAATTATATTTGTTGACTCATAAATATTTCTAAGTTTCATTTGTCTCACTTTAGATTCTTAAAATAATATAAAGGGAAATATGGATTGAAACTAAGCTTAATTCCAAATATTTCATAAAAATATTTTTTTACATTATATTATAGTCATTTAATATATTTTCTTATCATGTCATATTCGAAGGAATCTAAACTAACTAGTTGATTCTTTTTTATCCTTTTTTTTTCTTACTTTTCATGATATACACTTCATTAAATATGAAACTCTCTCATTTAAATAATCCTATGATCAATCGTCTATTGAACGCCATTCTAGTTATAATATTTTTTTCATTATCATAAGTATTTAATATTTATCTCACATGGTCATATATTTTAGTATGCATTAACATCATTTTTGTTAATCATAAATCGTAATTCATTTTTTTTATAATGCATTAACCTTATATATTTATATGATCACATTGTTTATAATTTAGATTTTGTGAAAATTACTAAGAATACAAGATGTAATTTAGCATCTTGTTTAATACATTTTTAACTCTTTCAATATTCATATACATGACTACTATAGGCAACTATGAAGAAACAATACAATGCCTTAACCAAACATGAAACATAACTTAAAGCCTTTATCCCCAAGCATGAATTTATGACATCAATCCAATTAACCTACAAAACACTATATGAGTGTGAGGGTGAGCTCCTTAAAGAAAATTCAATGAGGAATTTATATCATCCATATGCATTATCACATGATTTAACATGAATGCATCTCTATCTATATGGAATTAGGGGTGAGCAAACAATCGGTTCAGTTCAGTTTTTTACCAAATTTTAATAAACCGAATTTCTTATACTTAAAACTGAACAAAATCGAAATTTTTGGAAAAATCGAATTAACTGAACTGATTAAACCAAAATTTATATGTCTATAAACCGAACCGAATCAATCTTATAAAAGTTTGATTTTAGTTCGGTTTGTATCAATTCAATTATATGTATTTTAGATATGGTTTGTTTTAAATTGGTTTGAATTATTAATCACTTCAGTTTGTTTGATTTTTTATCTAAAAAATTGAATTTTTTAAAAATTGTAACCAAACAAACTAATTTTATTAAAGGATCAAATAGAACCGAACCGAACCGAATCAGCTAGATTCAGTCGATTTTTTCAATTCGATCCGATTTTTGCTCACACCTATATGGCATAACATCTTCATACAACACTTACATGACATATCATTACACATAGTCAAGTCCATGAAAATCATTACTTGGTTTACTTAACATTCCTTGTATGTGAGATTTTCCTCTCAATCATATTCACTAGAGAGTTATTTTATTAGCCATGACATCTTACTTAAACGGGAGAGTTGCCTCACCATCCATATCCTTTAGTTATCTCTTATACATGAGTGATTGCTTACCAACTGTGTCATGCATGCATATCATTTATTTATTTGATATAAGTCTTAATCCTTGCATAACTAGTTATGACTCTTTGGGTTTCCACTTTTTCCTTTAACTATCCTCTCATCATGTGACATTTATAGACAACATTTGCATTATGGCATTTCATGGTTAGTTATAGGTCTTTCTTGCTTTGGCTTTGCTCTTTCTCTATTTCTTTGCCTTAGCCTTACTAACTTTTAGCTTTATCTTTACTTGCTCTTAATCATCTCACCTATACACATATCTAAACATAAATATTCATTACATCATTATCATAACATCTAAAATATGAAGAGTTACTCAAACTCATACGTAAAACATATAAAATAAACATAACATATAGCATAATAGGGCAAAAAGCCCTTATAAGGACAATGAAGTCCTAAACATCAATTAAAAATTGTAAACATAACTTTCATTAGCTCTAACTTATAACTTAACTATCGTCCTTCATACTTAGGTTATTATCACTATTTTTTTTCTCATTTATAGTATCAACATTAACATCATAATATAATCATATAGTAATCCATGGTTAGAATCCTTAACTTATTTTATAATCATTAATTTATACTACTAAACTCATCACCATAAAATATCCATTTACTCATTAAGAGTTTCATGTATATTCCTATCCTAGTTAGATGAAAAAATATCTTCTCCTTTCACATATGACTCTAACCATAATGTCTAGAGTGTCAAATATCATCAAGGAACTTAAGTAACATCAATAATCATATAAGAAAAAACTCATTCATACAAAGAACATTCATAAAGATCCTTAAGATATCAATATTTTCTCCATCTCAATCAAGGTGTAAAATATCATTCAAGCATAAATTCTCATCTTAAATATAAATTTTAGGTGCATTTATAAACTTAACGATCATCAAAATAACAAATAATCAATTCATGTAGTTCAACTTCTTCCAAAGTTGCAATTGAAGACCATATCATCAAAAAATATCTTCATCCTTTCCACCTTAGCTTAATTTATTTCTAGCATAAACACATCCATTTAACCATAAAACAAATATATACACTTAATAGCAAATGGTAAACTTATTTGAAAGGAGGAGGAACTCATCAAACAATGCTTGAATGATTATAAAGAGATGTAAACTTAAGTTCTCTAACTTTGATTTAGCTACCATGGATGGAAAGAGACCTTTGAGAAGTTTATTTGGGTTCATGACTAATGAATACTAATGAAGAATGAAGTTTAAGTCATATATGGGTAGGAAATAAACAGAAAAAGGAGCAAAATGACCAAAAATACTTTAATAGTATACTTTAAACTATATTTGGTTGAATGAACTTTTGGATGCCTAATCTAAGTTTGACTATCGAAAGTCCCTTTTTATAATTAAACATTATTCAGTTTCACATTCTTCTTTGATGGTTGAAAGTTCTTTACCTAAAAAGATAGGTTCCTGAAAGAGCTTTCTTAAGTCTACCAAAAGGCATATTTCAAACCACAACACTTATGGAAGCTTTGCTTCTAACTTTTTGTTCCTTCCTTCAACACACTTCAGATATTAATTGTAGCCATCTAAAAGACATCTAAAATACTTTATTAACATATCATGTAATTATATACTAAGCACACTTATATACCTTCGTAGCTGCTGAAAGATCATGCACCTAACTTAACTTATACATTAGCTTCCTTTATTTTTACTCATTTTTTCAACATATCCTTTAACAAAACTTTCTTCCATACATAGTATTGACATATTCTATATTATTAACCTCCAATACCATCATTCAATCATATTTATAACTTAATTTATACTTACTTTCTCATTACGATTTAGCATCTTTTATTTTCATATCTCTTTTTTAGAATCTTTTATCTTCATGTCTCTGTCATCTTTCTACCTCATATCATATCTTAACTAATCATCATTATAACATTAAAATCATCATCATCTCAATAAATTTAGCCTTATCATACTTATCACTTAGGGAAAAGAGTTCTCATTTATAAGAGACCTCTAAAAATCAAATTTCAGACCTTACAGCTAATCAGTTGATAACATATGTATTAGATAACCTATTAATATCTATATTATAAACATTTTTCATTTTCAGATTTTCATCCATATTTATGAATTAATTATTTAATTAACACTAAAATAAAGTTTATGGAATAAAAGTGTCCTGGAAAATATGTTATAGTGATAGTAATTAAATATTTGACAAGACTAAGTACTAATTTTAAATTATTTATTAATTTTAATAATGGAACATTAATTAAAAATTTGACAAGACTAATTACATTTATAATGTCATTTTGTTATTTATCTAATAAATTTTTATAAGTACACAATTTTATCTCAATGTTAAATAAATACAAAATCAGAGGAGAGATTTGCTTGCATGAGAGTGAGTTAAAATGAGTTAAAAAAAATGAAATGTAAATAAAGATTAATAAGTTAATTTTATTTTTGAGTTTTTTTATAATGCAAATGAGACTAAATAAGATTAAAAGTTGAAGTCATTTATTTTAAATATTCATTATTCTTAACTACAAATCAAAAGTTAAAAGGTAAAATAGAAAACTTTTAAGTAGTTTATACGCATTAACTTTTAAAAAATCTCTTAAATGGAGTAAAATTATAAACTGTTTGATAACTCAATTCAACACTTAAAATTAAAAATTTAAGTCCTTATTCTTTTTAAACTTGTTTGATAATTTTATTTATCTATAACTTAAAAGTTTAGTTAAGTTAGAATTCTCTAAAAATAATAAATCAAAATTTTTAACTTAAAATAATCAGTTAATATGCTAAGTCAACAAATATCCAAATATTTTTATTAACATAATCTATATACCCTTAACAAGTCAACAAATTCTTTTTAAAGATCATACATATTATTCATAGTTTTAAAGATACAAATATTCCTACAAGATCTCAACAAAAAAATGAAAGGTATACTTTTGAATTAAATTAATTTTCATGATTTTTTTAGACGTAAAATTAGCTAGTTATATCATAACCATATGTTTTTAATTGTTTCACTTTTTATTCATAGCTCTAGTAGTACATTTTATTATTATTTTTTTTTAATCAAATCTAGTAATCTACTATAAAATAGAATAGGCAATTCACATATCAACTCCTATTGAATTTGCAGCAAAGTCTGTAGGAATAGGATTTGACTGGGGTCTGCTTTTTCCTTTCTCTAATTTTTCTGGATCATCTATAAGTATTTTCTAATTATAAGCTATAGTTAGGGGCGTAATCGAATCAAGTCGATCTGAATCCGATCAGGTTCGAGACATAATTTGTAGATGGTTCATCAGTTATATATATATGAATTAATTTCATTCGTTATCTCTCTATTTAGAATTTATGCATATTAAAATTCTTCAACCGACAAAATGCACTAAAAAATCCCTCACGTGTTAATCCATTTTCTCTTCAGAATTCCTCCCTAGCTCTACCGCTGCCCAATCGTCTTCTCCGCATTGCCATATGCCGAATCCACAATCCCTCTTTTCACTATCGTCTCCGCTGTCAACTTCGCTATGGCCAACACCACTGCATAGAAACCATCAAGGATACACAACACTGGATCTTTTCAATCAAGCAAGGCTTACTTTGGAAACAAAGCATATTAGATATTTTTTGGTGTTTTCTAGTTATCCATAAAGCCCTAAAACATCAGTGCTATTTTTAACAATCATAGGGTCTCTTACTTCTCATGAGAATGTCACTAGCGACTTCAGAAAGCAGAAATTTGAGAGCCTTCATAATCCTATGAAGAAGTGGTGGAATGGTGATGGCAACAAAACGAACGAAGGACTTATAATCGATGTTGGAACCAGTCTTCCTTCGACGTTCATCTTCTCTCTGAATCAGAAGAATCCCAGGATAAAAATATATCTGAAAAATGTTCCTCAGCAGGAAAAGAATTGCGTTGACATAAAAGTCACTGCAATAGGCAATACATGCCGCCAAGAGAGGCGCTACAAAATGCTCGAAACACAATCATTCTAGTTGCCATTTTGATTGCCACAGTTACATTTACTGTTGGTTTCAATCCCTCCGGAGGAGTGTTTCAGGATGGAACACGAATAGAAGGACAATCAATAGCTGGCAGAAGTACGGCTTTTAAAATCTTTGCAGTCAGTAATAGTATTGCATTGTTCACATCATTGAGCATTGCCATTGTACTAGTGAGCATCACCCAGATTTTTTGCCCTATACGTATACGATACAATAAAAAAAAATTGTATCTTTAAAGAAACGACTCCATATAGAAAGATGACACGCTTGAGATGTGCAATTGGGTTAGCGTTGGCTGTTCTTGTAGACATAAGCAAGGGCATTATTTCTATGAATATTCTTAAATTTCTTTTTTTTTTTTTTTAATCTATCAATATTGAGAGCTAACGCATGGTTTTGTTTTCTTGCTTTGATACTGACTCTGTCAAACTTTGAAAATAATTATATGTTTACAACTTTAATTAATTTGATTATTCTTTTTTGATTATGGTGTGGATAAAGGAGGTGGAATAGCTGGAATAACTTTCGATGCAATATAGATAAATGGATTAAGAGTACTGGTTGGTTCTTCTTTCTCCAGTTTTTACTTAGAAAAAAATTGTTCAAATCTTATTTTTATTTTAATCTTGATATAACATGATTAGCAAAATATTTTTCATTTGAAATGGAATTATGCAAGTAGAGTAGTGCTGTAGTTGTAGTGACTTTGAATGTTTGGTGTTGGCTACACATCGAAGATGACGGCGGAGATGGTGGTAAAG
Source organism: Omphalea diandra (assembly GCA_949677035.1). Lineage (NCBI taxonomy): Eukaryota > Viridiplantae > Streptophyta > Magnoliopsida > Malpighiales > Euphorbiaceae > Omphalea > Omphalea diandra. The sequence goes on from CATIWR010215238.1 coordinate 75,532, forward strand.
AGAGGGGAGGTGGATTTGGGGTATGGAAGTGCAGAGGAGAAGGTTGAGGCAGCGGTAGAGTTAGGGAAGGAGTCGGTGAAGAGAAATGAAATGGACACATGTATAAAAAACATAAGTTGGCTGTAAAAGAAGAGAGAGAATAATTTAAATCAATTTTGGTTAGAGCAAAAGTGGCCACATCAGCTAAAAAAAACTATCTTTTCGGCCCTCATTTCTTGTTCGGGAGATTTTTAAGTATATTTTTTGTTTAATGATTTTAATAAGCATAAATTGTAAGTTGAGGGGTAACTAGTGAAATTAACTTTTATATATATATATACCCTGCAAACTGTTATATGCATAATTTTTTATCTCTTAGTTTTTTAAAGTATTTTAAGTCTTTAAGTAATTTTAAAATTTTTTTGATCTTGTAAATATTAGATTAATATAATAAGAATAAATTTGTCACTTAATAATTTTAAATATTTTAATAATTATAATTATCAAACAGATTAATTAGATTTAACGCTTAATTTTCAATTCATACTAAATAATATAATAAAAAATTTTAAAAATTTAAATCATTCAGTACGTAAAAGTTAACTCTTAAATTTTTGAATATTTAATTTGCAGTTTTACCAAACACCATTTTAATTAATCTTATTTATATTTATTTTCTATTATTTTTATTGACTTTTCATTTTAATTTTCAGTTCATACCAAATAATATAATTAAAAATTTTTAAGAATTTAAATCATTCAATACGTAAAATTTAACTTTTAAATTTTTCAGCACTTAATTTTTATTTTTACCAAACATTTTTTTAATTAATCTGATTTATATTTATTTTTCATTACTTTTATTAATTTTTCTTTCAAGCTTAAAAAATTGTCGTGCAATATGTAACGATCAACAATCACAAAACTAACGAAAGCAATAAGGGTTCAATTTCAATTTTATCATAATTGATATTGAGCTGAAATTATAATTCTAGTGTTTGGACTCTAAAGTGATATAATTAAAATTGAACTTAAATTATAGTTCAAATATTAATTCTAGTGTTTAGATTATACAATCATGTAACAAAATTATAATTGCAATTTTGATATTTAACATCATAATCCCTAATTGTAAGCTTCAATTTAATTTTAGACATATAAAAATAATAAAATATAAAAATAAATATATAATATAATTATAAAATCTATGAAGAGGTTAAAATATGTAAAAATAATGTTTTAACTTTAAAAAATTTAACTCAAACAATCTTAGTATATTTTTATAAAAATTAGATTAAAATTATTTTTAAAATGTTATAATTTAGAGAAGTGACTGAAGTAAAATTAACCCAATATTTTTTGCATAAAATATTACCTCAAGGTCTTGCAAAATAAAAATAATAAATGAATGTTTTCCGATTTGGTTCAGTTTAGATATAGATTTGATTTGGTTTGATTCAATTTCTTTTTAAAAAAATTCAATGAATTTTGTTATATTTGATTTCTTTAAAAATCAGTGAATTCGATTTTGTTCTTTTTTAAAAGTTTTGGTTGAATTGAATTGAAGGTATTTAAAATCAAATTAAAATGAGTTAAATCTATATCAAATCAAACCAAAATAGTTCAACCCCATTTAAAATTTATTATTCATATTAAAATATATATAAACTATTAAAAATATAGTATTTATATTAAAATATTTTTTCGAAATGTTGTATTAAAAATGTTTAAAAACATGTTATAAGAATTTTTATTTATATTAAAAATATTTTTAAATTATTTTTTAAAAAATTTGGTTCAAATCAAATTGAAACATAATTAAATTAAAATAAATTGATTTGATTCAGTTTAATTTATAAATTAATTTTATTTGATTCTATTTATATTTGAAATTTTAATATTTTTAGATTGGTTTGATTTGATTCAATTTGATTTGCAAATTAATTCAGTTTTATTTGATTTGTAATTTAAAATTTTAATTTTGCAGTTTAGTTCAGTTCAATTTTATTTAGTTCAGTTCATATTATTTGATTAATAAATATTAAACACCTCATATTCATAAAATTTTGGATAACACATTAACCAAATAGTTATCAAAATATTTTAAAAATAACAATATAAATTAAATTATAAAGAATATTTTTTTAAAAAAATAATTATAAAGAATATAATTACTAATTTATAATCATATTTAATTAAATTATCTACAGGTGAATGTGCATGCATGTGTATAAAATCCAATTTTCGAATAAAAAAATTTACTCAAATCCATTACCTAATCAACTTTTGGTAAGATAGGATTTCCTGCGACTAGCCTTTGTAGGCAGTTCATAATAAAGACTACGTCACTTTCTTGACAGATAATCAGTCTTATGTACAAGCCAGTCTGCTGCCTTATTATATCCTCTCCCGCACAGGGTCACCAAGCACTTACAGAATCAACTTCACGGATTTAATAAACTTTGCATAACAACCCAAAGAAATACAGAAGAAGTAATACCTTCACCAAATTAATCACTATCAAAATCTTATGTAATTAGATTTTAACTAAAATAAAAAAATCTGAGCCTGACTAAAATCAAATAAACAAAATCAATGACACCTTACCAAATTAAGCTGTCTTGCAGTTAGTGGTCAGTTGATAAGACTAAGATGCATAAATCACAACTCTCACTCAAAAAGAATAATAGAATTCTGTTGAAGCCAACGTTAGTCCAGGCTTTTTCAGCTTCTTTGTACAAAAATTCAATTTACCACTAACCTAGAAATTCCTGCTGCTAATCATTGAGACCCCCACCACATGAAAAGGAAAATGGAAACCCTTCCCAAAACTTTTGGATGTTATACCACTCTACAACAATATTACTAATATCCATATTACAACTCTGAGAAGCATGAAAATCCTCATGAAACTGCCAATATACAAATTTTGAGCAGGAGAATCTGAGCTTGTGGAATTCATAGACGGTGCTGTAATAGTTGCTAGAGTAGCATTGATCTTGCCAGAGCTGAAAGCAAAAGTTTAAAACAAATTATAAGCAAAACGCGGTTTATGCTATAGAGCATTTAATGTTTTATTTTATCTTGATTTTTCTTTTGGTTCTTTGGAACTAAATGTTATATACGTGATCATCTCTTTAACCTAAAACTAGCAACTGAGCTAACCCAATTGAGTACCTACTTGAAGTTTATATGAGATGAAAATTAATGATCATGTAACTGTTTACCTTCCCGGGAATATACAGGTGCCATGACCTACAACATTAAAAAAAATGATTATTATAATATAAGCAAGATATAGCAGAAATGTCAGTGAATAAGAATAAAGACAGAAATGGAAGGAAGAATCCCGGATTCTGTTATCCAGTAACTTTTAACTTACTGGGATTTGTAGTGGTGACAGCTGCCACACCATTGAAGTCGCATGTCCCAGGAGCCTTCCCCATTTGATGATAGTAACTGTCAAATGCATAAGTTGCATGTGCGATTACATTGTCTGGTTCGTAGCAAGGTTCTCCCTGCAACAGAGCTGAGCAATTAACCTTGCCAGGTCCGCATGCCCAATCCAAAGCAGCTTGCAGCATCTTTGGATCAGCACCTTCCTTTGCAGCACAGTAAGTTTGGTTTGTTGTGTCATTGGCTAACACCAATCCTGACCCAGCCAAGTGTAATATGTAAACAGGCTCTCCATTTGCATCAAATAATCCCCAATTCTTCTCAGAGACCGGTCCAGGTTTCATATCCTCATTATAAAGCTCATAAATATATGTACTAACAGAAATTCCAGGATGTTTGGGAGTTCCAGTTTTGTTCAAAACATGCCTGATCAAGTTGCTGTTGTAAGCGTTGGCATTTTCTATAGTTGCATCTGGTTCATTGGAATCACCTTTTGATGGCCAGCCAGATTCAGTCACCACGACAGGAATGTTGGTGTAGTTCAAGAAGGCCATAGCAAAGTATGCTGCATCAACCATGGCATCGAAGACATTGGAATAATGGACAAGTGTATTAGCATCAACAGCTTCTTTGTTTGGAGGAAGTGGCTTGAGCAGTGCATAATCTAATGGAATTACACCATTTGACTGCATGTAGTCATAATAAGGGTATACATTAAGCATGAGGACTGAACCTGTGGACTGCAAGAAACTAAGCATCGGAACCAAAACAGGGTTCCATGATTTGTTAAAGAAGGCTTGGGAAGGTGGGAAAGAATCAAGGATAATAGAAGAAGAAAGAGGTGTTGAAACTTTGATTTGGCGATCTAAATTGGATGCCACAAGGGCAGAGTGAATGTACTTCAAAGCATTGACAAGGACTGGTGCTGCATTAGGAAGAGTAGTGAGAATTTCCGAACCAATTGAAATGGCTGTGATATTGGTGGCTGGATAATGAGCTACAACATTGTGGGAGACCCAATTAGCTGCAGTGGAATTTGACTGACCAATTCCTAGGAGCTGTTCATTGGGGACAGAGACCATAACCTGAATCCCAGTATTTGCAAGTGCAACTAACATGCCACTATCAGCATCATACAGCCGGACATGCCGGATCTGCTGGGATTTGAGGAGGGCTACTACTTGAGTTGGGTGGGGCATATCAGATAGGTCAGTTCCAATGTTAACACCAATGAATGGCTCTGAAAGCAAGAGAACACATGGTTATAACACAGCATTTACTGAAGCAGACATCTCCAATTATGCATATTCAATGGATTCAACAGCATACAACTTACAAGAAATGCAAAATTTACACGACAAAATGACTACATAACTGGTGTTCCTTTATGTCACAGACAAGTTAATAAAAAATTGTGACATCCAACTACTTGATGCAACTAAATTAATTATGGGTAGAATTAAAACTAAACCCACCAAATTAGGATAAAATAGTCTATTTTTAAAAGCTTTAGATACAAGTGCAAAAAGTTGAAAAGATTTAGATTTTTAAAACATAAAAGCTTTATATTTACTGTATAAATGTTTATGCTTTATTTGTTAGAGGATGGGTTTCATAATCATCTCTGATCTAGTTAAACCACTATATATATTCTATGCATGCAATGATATTTTCATATATTTTTCAGTTTAACAATAAAAAATCGTAAATTTGAAAATTTGAAAGAGTTTTATTCATTTTTTACTTTCAGTCTTGATAGAAAAAGTTTTAAAAAAATTGTCTTGAATGAGATTATTTCAGAATGATATAATTAATCTTAAAATATTAACATATTTCATTATTTAAAATAAAAAATAATGCGCGCGTGTATATATATATATATATATATATATAAAATTAAGCGTATATATATTTTTTTATATATGTTAGTATATAGTCTAAAATACTTATTTTACAATTTAATATAAATAATTTTTCTTAAAAATAATTTAAAATAGAATTTTTTTATTAAAAAAAAACGGTCCGGGAATTTCTTGTGCGGGAAAAGTTCCTTCCATTAAAAGGGCAGGGTGGGGTGAGGGATGGCCCCTTGCCCTGTCCTACAGCTACGGCAATGGAAAATTATTATCCACTGATTTATAATATGCACATTGCAAAATTATAATTTAATATATTATTTAAAACATAATTATAAATATTAATAAAATTAAAATATTCAATATATAAGATTAACTAAACTATGTTTGTTTTTAAAATGAATAATATATGAAAACTATTTTTTAGCCTTTTCTTTTTGGTTACTTATATTGCAATTTTTTAATAATTCTTTATTTTCATTTATCATTATGTAGAAACTATTTTGTAGCATTGTTTTTTCGACTGTCTATTTTATAATTTCTTTTAATAATTCTTTATTTTTCATTTAAAATTATTTTTAATTAAGTAATTTAACATGATAATTCGAATGTGTCAAATAGTTAGCTTGATAAATGACAAACTTTATTTAAAACAAACTTTGATACCAGAATTAATTATATATATTGATTGCTTTTATTATTATCTCACTTCCGCAAAGGAATCAAAGTAGCAATCATCCAAGACACTCAATAAAAAGGTTTTAGCTCTACTCTTTAAATAGCATTATGCTAAATTTCAGAAGCTTTTGAGCGGTAGGTTTTATGGTTGAAGTCTCTGAGAGGCAATTTTGTCATTGTCCCAAATTAATTATTGAAGTGAAGTGAAATATAATTAATTATGCAGGTCACGTTTACTTAAAATGGGCTTAAAATAATAACATTACATCATATTTTTTTTTTAAAAAAAAAGGATGATATCGATTGTCTATTGGTGCATTAATAAACTATTGCAACATAAATATTAAGGTAGTAGAAGCAAGGCTTTTTTTTTTTAAAAAAAAAAAAAAAAGGAACTAAAGGAAGAAATATTAGAAGGAAGAGAGAAAAAACATGGCTGTTCTGGCTATACCTCAACTAGGTGCCAAGTCCTAGAAAAAGTGCCTAAATTGTTTAATTCTTCTTTGACCACTTGCACTACCAAGACACAGAGCAAAGGAAACCACATATGAGCTGGAGGGCAATGGAGGTTCCTACCTCCTCCCTCTGGTAATGTTTCCATGTTTACTTATTTATTTAATTTATCTAATTATTTATCAAATATTAATATTTTGGGCATTTAGGAGATTTTGCATACAGTCATGGGCAGGAATTTTCAGCAGAAGGGGAAATAAAATCTAGAACCAGCTGTCCTCAAAAAGATTCATACACAACAAACATTGCAAAAAAACTCTTTTATTTTCATTTTATTACAGAACATTCAGCATTTACTATGCAGTATTTTAGAAACCCACCCTCACTGCCCTTCAGTCATTTATGTCCTAATTTAATATCTACCACCCAAGCCTCATAGAGATCAAGCACACCCATCATAATTATCACTAATTCCTCCCAAAAACACATGTAATTTTAGCACAACATAAAATCCATTTAAGGGTTCTGAGCAGATAAAGGAGAGTTAATCGCTCTAATGATCATATCTAAACTAAACAATGTCAAACAAGTAGACTACAATTCAAGATTGGAAAATCACAGTCCCTATCAGCTTTAGAACACAAAAACTTTGCATGAAAAGACAAAAAAGGAAGCAAAGAAAAACAAGAAATGCAAAGCTGGGAGTAGACTTTCCTGACCTTCATCAGCTGCTGAAAGAAATAATGGAACTAGTAAAAACATTAGTATGAACACATCAGCCATTGATTTAGTTTTCCAAAACATCCTTCAAAGAATCTGACAGAGAAAAATAAACCCAATAATGTAGAGAGAGTGAGACAGAGAGAGAGTGAGTGAATGAAGTGGGAGAGAATACTAGTGATTGACAAAGAAAACCAATAAAAGAAAGGTGGGGTAAAGAGGCAAGAAATATAGTAGATGAGAGGAGAGAGAGAGAGGAAGGAAGGGAAGGGAATGGTATGGATTCCACTGATTACGTGGAAAGGTAGTCAGAATATGGACGGTGAAGATATCATCTGTAAATTTAGGCATAGTATTTATGTCGGGAAACCAAAACCAAGGCACTTTTTGTTTCCTTGGTCTTGGGCCTCACTGAGGTGGTATGGAGGAGCCTAGCCGTTTTCAACAGCCAGGCTTTTTGCAGTTTTCTAGTCCGCAACTTGGATTGTATTGTTGACGTGAGGAGGCAAAAGACTCTTTTCCTTACAAGCAAACAAACTATATTTCCTCTGTGGGACACCAAAAATGTCCATTCTGTTCTCCCAACGGTCAAATTTACTGTCCTTTGTTTTCGTAGTAATTATATTTTTCTTTGCTTCCCTCATGCAACATTGATAATTTGCCTTTTTCCGTGATTTTGATCGTTAGATTTTATGATCTCGTCACTTTTCTTTTCTTTGAGTTCTTGATGATAATAATCATATTTGGAATCATTAAAACGGTCCGTTTCAAGGTAATAATTGTAGGGTAACACACCCCACGCCAACCCCCCCCAAAAAAAAAAAAAATGTTACTCATTTTATTAACGGCAAAATGATCTATTTTCTCATAATTATACTAAGAAAACTCTTATCAAAGTTCGAAATGGCTGAATTCTTAGAAGTTATGCAATTTCGGCATGTGGGTCATGACATATAGACAAAACTTAACATCTGAGACTCATATCAAACTGAGAAAATGGGTATATATATATATATAGTATCCATAATTTACATTCACTTTATTCTCTTTTTCAAAAAAGATTGAAACATGTGAGAATTAGTATAAATATTTTTAAAAATTTTAATTGAATACACTCCATAAATTCATTTTTTAATTGTCTCGGTACAATTTCTTTACACAAGTTTGTTACACTGTGACAGCAACTCTGCCCATAAGGAATTTTTTTAAAAAAAATAATCAATTAAAGTAGGTTAATTAATTGCATTTTTTATTGAAATTAATAGTGCCATGGCTGAGGAACATTGAGATATGAAATATAGCAAATGATCTTTTACCTAGTACTAATATATGATACCCTAAAATCTAAGTGTTTCATGTTCAAATCTACTAAAAGCAGTAAGCACCTTATAGGTTAAAAAATCATTTTCTCTCATTTATTAACTACAAACCTTGCAACTAACCCATCGCGACTCTATAGAAGCATCTAACGACACAACACTGTACAAAAAAAAAGAGATACGACAAATACAAATACCATAATCAAAAGCATCTGCTAGTCATCAAAAGAATTTCAAAAAATTGTAGTCAGATGTAACAAATTTATCCATATATGGTTCAAAGTATCATATCATATCTGAAGCTTGTGAAAAGATTAGTTGTAACTAAAAGATTATTTCCTCATTTTGTTTGCGGAAAACGGTAACCAAATGTTGAAGAGATCATTTCTACCAAGAGAGGAAATTGCAAAAGAGCAAATAAGGTAACAGGTGCACAAGCTATTAGGCCAATTGGAATTGCAATCCATTTCACCCTGTGAAACAAAACCAAGTGAAAGGTTGCGCTGAAAGCTGTGAGCATAGAGGCTATAGAAAAGAATAAGGTAATAAGACCAATGCTAAACCTCATTGGTAAGGCATTGAGAAAATCTCTTTCGGAGTAGCACGATGTAAGTATTCCCAGAAACATTAACAGTGAGGTAGATGAAGAGAACAACCCTAAGACATCTACTATTGCAAAAATCATGAAAGACGTTTGGTTCAAATATATCGGGATCCCTTGATCACTATTGTTGTCGCCTGGTACAGTAAAAGTTGCTACAAATGCAAACGTGATCACGAGTGCAGCTACAGTTGCACATGATGTAGTTGTATCCTTCATCCATTTCTTGCCTTTCTCAACTAAACTCTCACGTTCCTTAGTAAATACCATTTTTGGAATTCTCTCATCTCTATCTTTCATTTCCTTGTATGATGGTTGGATAGCCTTTTCCACTGTCTGTACAAAATTTTAGAAAAATTGATGATAGATTGGAAAAGGTTACCAAAATTTCGAACACCATTCTTCTATTTACAAGTAGCATCAAAATATAACAACAGTTCAAAATTTAGAGATTCCGATTGGAGAATTTATTACCTCGAACCATTGTAACTCCCGATTGCATTTGCAAAGCAGCACCAGAAATCTTGTTGGATGGATTCAACTTGCCTGCTAAATGCAACATGTTGTTGCCCAATTCATCGCTTAATGATGTTATAATATGCTTATGATTACCTATCTGATAAAGGAGATTGAAAACATTTTCTTGACAGTATTTTACTGCAAGAAGAAAAATAGTACAGCCTTCCCCATCACCGAACCATACAGCATAAGGGTAAGACTTACTAGATTCGGAAGCAAACTCTCGACTGCCTAATTTAGTAGCATTTTGTGTGGAAGGTCCTAATAGACCATAAATTTCTGAATCACTTGCTTTTATTGCTTCAGAAATCAAGAATTTGAGTAGCTCCATTGCTTGGTTATGCGTTGAGATTGTGTTCTCCACGTGTTGTAGAAATCGACATTGCTTGGATTTTTTTGGTATACTTCTGAACCGCCGCATTGATTTTCCAATCGCTAGCTCGAGGAACACTTAAAAAATCTGTATAAAAATGGGTCCAGTCAAAGTTAGAAGCTGAACAAATGTGGGCAATTTGGCAACAAATGAACAATTTGGTGAGAATATGGACGAATTCACATTTTTACTTTGGTTACCCTTAATCACAAAAGCTCAAAAGCTGGTGTGGTATGGAGCCAACACACCCATGGTTGATTAGTAAATCCAATACTTGCCGCAAGTCCCAACTGGTTTAACTCAATCTAATCGCCTAAGATAGATAAATAATTGGTCAAAGCCAAACAGATAAAGATAAAGTTATGTGGTACCGACGCTATTAACTATATTTACTTCAATTTTTATATCAAGTATGTGAGATAAGTAAATCCAATAGAATCAACTGGCAAAGATTAGCAAACAACCTCAACTTGTATACAAAGTGAAAGAAACGCATCAAGAGTTTCTGAGCTTACAACGATACAATAAGCGCTCCCAATATCCAAGCAGACTTCCACTTGGAAATGCTTGAGGCTTTCCACACATCCGTCATTGTCTTTACCACGTGCTAATGCGGGATTGCGTATCAATAGCTGAAGAGCAATGTCTGCTCATGAACAATGAGTTGAAAATGTTTTTTCAATAGCAAAATATAAGAATAATAGATGGGTGAATCCAACAGTTGCTGAAATCAAAATCAAATTCACAATTGAGATTGCACAAACCGTAAAAATCAGCAGTAATGAGGGAATTTAGAAGTCTGACGCCATCCCTGTAGGCGAAAGGACTTGGGTTCTCATCACAAGTCACCGTTAGAAGATAGCGAACAGTTCCCTCATGGGCATATGAAGCAGCATAATGAAGTGGAGTATCATCAAGACAACTCCTCCCTTGAGTTAATGTTGGATTCTTTTGAACCAATATCTTAGCTGCTTCCGTGTTCCCAACCAAAGCAGCACAGTGAAGAGAATTGTTACCATCTCTGTTCACTGTTGCTACCAATTATTCTGACATATCTACAAGCTTCTTGACAAATTCAATGGAGTGACCAGCTGTAATTGCGACATGGAGAATAGTCTCTTCAAATCCCAGTATCTTAGCAGTTAGTGCACCGGGATCTTCATCAAAAATTCTGTTTACGGTAACCCAGACACCATGAACTGCGGCTTTGTACAGTACCAAGTTGTGTTGTTCATTACCGCCGTCCATTCTCTTGTTCTCAGTGAAGAAAAACCAAAACGATAACCAACTGCAATAACAGAGACCGGGTTAGTGACGCAATATACCGAACTATCCCACTTATATTAAATTGGTAATTTAGTTTTACTTTATATTAAATTAATAATTATATTATAATTTTTTATTAAAATTGAAATCGTCATTTAATTTTTAATGATTTTTATTTATATAATAAGAACATTTAAAAAAATATTTTATGTTTGTATTATTATATTATTGATCAAAAATTAAAGATAACCTCGATTTGAATAAAAAATTACAATATGATTACTTATTTAATATAAATTATAAATTAATTATTAATTTGAAATAAGTAGAATGGTTTGGTATCCTCTTGTATCATTAATTCTAAGGCATTGAATTAAAAATATTCAAAAAGTATTTTATATTTGTATTATTTTAGTTGTTACATCGACTTAATTATATTATTTTTAAGATTTATATATTTAATGATAGGATAATATATGTAAAATATTTTTATTTTTTAAATATTTTTAATTTAATATTACATAAATAAAAATCATTAAAAATTAAATAATGATTTTAATTTAAATAAAATTATAATATAATTATTAATTTAATATAAATTAAAAATAAATTATCAATTTAAAATAAGTGAGATAGTTGGTATCTCAGTGTCATTAACCAACAGAAATCCTTTATCATCTTTGGAAGCTTTATTGTCTTTTACAGTTCCACTTTAATGTTCGTTGTATCCAATCTTTCTTCATCATCGTATTTTAATTCTTTCTTCATTTTCCACCTAAAAATACAGTGATTAATTAATTGTATCATAGCAATCCAACGCCATACCAAAACATTGAAATTAAACAAGCTTAAGTATAGAACGCACCTTTTTTATGGCAGTGATCAGCAGACACATAAAGGGTGAATTATTAATTTGATGTCTAAATTTTTTAATTTTTTCTATTTTAGTGTCTAAATATTTTTTTTGTTTAGTTAAATATCTAAATTTTTTAATTAATTATGTATAGATATATAATTTTTTCGCTCTAAATACAAAATTTTTTCATTTTTTACTTTTTATATATATTTGAATAAATTATATTTCTATCATTGTATAATTTATTCAAATATATATATATAAAGTAAATAAAAAGATAAATTTTATATTTAAAGTGAAAATTTTTGTATCTAAATTTTAGATATATAATTAATTAAAATATTATACAAAATTTGATATCGAGCCAGATGGATATATCAAAATTATGAATTTTACAGTTCAAATCAAAGAAAGCACCAACGTTGAAAATTATTTTATCAGTTTCAGATACTTGATTAAATAAAAAATTGTCCAAACATCAAAATAGAAAAAATTAAAAAGTTCAAACTCTAAATTTGTAATTTACCCGACATAGAAAACCAACTGCAATAACAAAGATAACAATCTAATTAAAACATGGTAAATTACAAATTTGGTATTTTAACTTTTTAATTTTTTCTATTTTGGTATCTAAACAATTTTTTTGTTCAATCAAACATCTGAATTGATAAAATTATTGTCAATATAGTGTTTTTTTTTATATATAAACAGATAAAATCTGTAACTTTGTTACATTCATCTAACTTAATATTAGATTTTATATATTGTTTCAACTAATTATGTATCTAAAATTTAGATATAGAATTTTTCATTTTAAATACATAATTTGTTCATTTTTTTGTTTTTTTCATTTTTTGCTTTCTTTTTGTATATATTTTGAACAAATTCTATAATGTTAAAAACATAATTTGAATTTGAAATGAATAAATTTTATATTTAGAGTGAAAAAATTATGTATTCATACATAATTAGTTATAATAATGTACAAAATTTAGTATCAGGTCATATAGATCTTCACGTGGTAGTCACTGATTATTTAATTAAAGAAAAACATCATATTGAAAATGATTTTACTAGTTCAAACATTTGATTGAATAAAAAAAATGTCTAAATATCAAAATTAAAAAATTAAAAAGTTCATATACTAAATTTGTAATTTACCATTAAAATACTTATACAGATTAAAATGGAAATCTTTTTTTTTTTTTTCATAAAAGGGTGGAACATTCGAATTCAGGAGATAATAGAGAATACATTATGCACTGCACCGAAAGCTAAGGAGTAAATGAAAATCTTCTGTTAAATTTATCTTTTTTTTTTTAAGTGTATAACTGTTTGAATCATAATTAATTTTTTTTAGTAAAATCATAATTACAATTTAAAGAAATGGTCACTTATTAACATTCTCTTTGACGCTCTCTATTTGGTTAAGTATCACGTTTAATTTAAAATTTTACAAAATTATTATTATATTAGATAACTTATCGTAATAAATGAAAAGAAAATCTACATTTGAACAAAAAAATATAATCTTTTAAATATTAAAATTTAAAATAATTATGTGAACCAATCAAATAGAGAATATTAAATAAAAGTATTAATAAACAATTATTGCTAGTATTTACACACATGACAAGTAAAATGTAACAAAACTACAAATTTTGTTAATGAGAAAAATTTTATAATAAATTAGATCATATGTATATTATTTTCATGGTGTGACTCATTAGTTTCTTGTCATAACCTCAATTATAAATTTTGTCAAATTTAGCTTTAAAAAAAAAAAGATTTTGATGTAGAAAGGAATAACAACTTTATACTACTACTACGTATATATTAAAAGGAAAAAAATATATAATTCTTAAACCCCCAGATCAAACAAAAAGAATGTTTTCAAAAAGATAAAAAGTTATATTATATATATAAATATAATTCTAAATTTCCTTATAAAAATAAAATATAAAGTTTTTTTTACAATTATAAAATAATATTATATTTTAGATAATGAATGATTATGTTATTTACGTACTCTATAAATATAATTTCAATGATTATAATAAATAATTAAAATAGATCAAGTGATAGCGAATTCTCAGGAAAAAAAAAAAAGAATTCCATATGTTTTTCTTATTAGCTAAAAGTACAATTTGGTCCTTGAATTATCATGTTATGAATAATTTTGTACAATTTTAACTTTTGGATTATTTTAGTCTTAAACTTGACAATGTGTGGCTAGATTAGAATGAACTCAAAAGTAATGTTTAGTATAATGTAATAAAATGTAATGCAATAAAAAAAATTTAATTTAATAGTTGATTGAATTTGTATTTGATTATATTTTATTACATTTTATTAAATATTATCAAAATACGTAGTACGCATGTTGAATAAAAAATGAAATAAAATATGCCTATCTATCACACAATGACTGGATTATTATATGGCCATCATATGATGATGGCTGGTCAGAGCTATTTCTGTGATGATTAATAAGAAAAAAATAAAAAATATATATTTTTAATATTTCATGTGCTTCAATTTGTTAGTTTTTATTCTAATTAGAATATTGATAATTCAAAATTAAATATTAAAATTATTCTAAATTATGCATTAGATACTGCACGTTATAGTTTTGAGCAAATTATACTTAAACTAAATAAATTCAATTTGTAAGGCCTAGATCTATCTGAATCAAACCAGACACTTATGTGCAAGCCTA
>CATIWR010215294.1:0-45357 GCA_949677035.1 Omphalea diandra
CAATGTATCTTAATGATATTTGATTCTGGATTATGCCATGAGAATTTAATTATTGTTTTTATTCACTGAGTCGCGACTCACCAAATCGCAAAATTTTTTTCAGATACCGAAGAATAAGAATTGGACACCTTCGTGCTTTCAAAGTTACATCATTTCATATGGACCACAGGTCGCTGAATCCAAACTCTCTCTCTCTTCTGGTGTCATATACATAGATGTGCATTAAGTAAATGTTTGATTGTGTGTAGGATGGATAAAACCTATATGCATATGTATTTTGAACATGAATGATATGAGTTATGTAAATGAAAATGGTCGTTACATTTATTGGTATCAGAGCTAAAATGAATTGGTCATTACATAGCATGTTAGAGTCACTAATAAATGGGTTGATCTTAAAATGATACGAATCATAAAGAACACAAACTTCTACTATGATAAGGATTAGGGGAAGAATTCTACTAACATATTAGAGTTTTTAGAGATTCATAACCAGACCATAAGGAAAAGGTTAGGGTATTGTGGTAAAGGGTCAGAGCTAGAAGTCAGGGACTTACACAGACCACTATCAAATTTCTTTGTGAAAAAGTAAAAGTCGCTAGAGAAGTCGAGAGAAGATCATTGAGAATGAGAAGTCATTGGGCAGTGATATAAATGAACTTGAGAAGGCATTTTTCTAGATAGATAGTAGTGAGCTAGGATATCAAAATTATTAGGACTCACCAAAAGTGGAGGATGGAAGGAAAAAAAGAAAGAAGAAAAGGAAATAGATTGTAGAGACAGAAAATGATCAAAATCAAGTCAGTCTATAGTTTTGTACAATCTTTAGCCTACATGGCCATGGAATGACAAGAATAGGATCACTATTGAATAGAGGGAGCAGTATATGCTAGATCAGAATTTATGGGCTACTAGAGAAAATCATGCAAAGAAGATGTATGACTTGATAAAACAAAATGCACACTTCGTGGATTCATAATGGGATTAAACTCTGCCATGCAAATTCACTGAGGTTGTTTACATAGGGATTAAATTAAAGGATATCAACAACATGATTGTGAACTCCATCAATGAGGTAAATGGAAAGGAGATATAGGGTATGTGGTCAAGATTGAGCTTACCATTGCTTATGGTGCGACACTTTGGGCAAATTTTCTAAAAATTAAACTAGAGGATGATAAAATAAAACAGAGTTTTAAGGGAGTTGTTAAGGCTATTGTTGGTACAGAGAATGGGAAAGAAGCATATTCTATGTAGAATATCGATCTTGGGGCTCTAGCTAATGAAGCAAAGGGTAAAAATGAAGAAAAGTCTCGAGCATATGAAACTCCTGTCAACCAACCAAATGAAGTAGACTCTCCTGTTACTACCAATGTTCTTGGTTTTAGCCTCTTTAAGGATGATGATGTATTCCTTTCTAAGTTTAAGGCAACAAATGATGAGTTTACTTACTTATGTGATGTGTTTCCTGATGGTAGTGTGCATAACATGCATCATTTCATGAGCATATTCAACATTAATTTTATGTATGCCGCTACAATTAATCTTGGCACATAAGAAAACCTAAAATTTTTGGTCATTGCCAATGATGTCACACTAAAAGAGCGAAGAAATTTTAAACAATTGCTCAAGAAATATCAGAAAGTTTTTCTTGGATGTACAAAGATATGCCAAGTGTTGACAAGCAAATTATAGAACACAAAATTTTGACCTACCCACATATGAAACTAGTAAAGCAAAAGTTTTAGAGGATGAGAACTGAGTGGACTCAGTTGGTCAAGGAAAAAGTGGCTAAGCAATTAAAAGCTAAATTCTTGGAGATAATAGATTACCCTAAATAGTAAGCAAACGTAATATTGGTAAGAAGGATGAGAGAGTGAGGATGTGTGTTTACTACATGGATTTGAACAAAGCATGCCCAAAGGATGACTTTCCTTTGCCACACATAAATGTGTTTATTGATAATGTAGCTACTTATGTTATGTATTCCTTTATTGATGGGTTTTTCAGGTACAACTAGATTCTCATGGCCATCATGAATAGATAAAAATGGCTTTTATCACAGAATGGGAGATGTATTGCTATAAGGTAATGCCATTTGGGTTAAAGAATGCGAGAGCGGGACACCAACAAATGACAATTGCCCTATTACATGACTTAATCCATAAGGAGGTCTAGTTGTATATAGATGACATGATGGTGAAGTTGAAAACAATGGAATGGCATAATAAAGCTTTGAAAAAGTTTTTGAAGAGAGTCGATGAGTACAACTTGAGATTGAATAAGTGTGTGTTTAGGGCTACCTTCGGTAAGCTATATGACATATGGTCAGTGAAAGAAGCATTAAAGTGGATCTGGATAAAGTAAATGTTATTCAAGAAATGATTGCACCTAAGACAGAGAAAGAGGTATAAGGTTTCCTAGGTCGCTTATTGTGCATTAACCACTCCATAGTTAGACTCACTCCCATTTGTGAACTAATCTTTAAGTTGTTAAAGAAGGATCAAATAGTGAAATGGAACAAACAATACCAAAAAGCCTTTGATAAGATAAAGGAACACTTAACTAACTAGCCAGTATCAAAACCACCAAGACTTGGAAAACCATTGACCTTGTATTTGACAATAGAAAACTACTATGTTAGTGAAATGTTAGCTTAAGAAGATGAAATAGGGAACAAACATACAGTGTATTATCATAGTAGGAAGTTATTGTCTTATGAAGTGAAGTATAATTAGGTTGAGAAGACTTATCTGCCAATAGTTTAGGTGATGAAGAAGTTCAGACACTATTTTTAGTCATATTCCATATAAGTGGTTTCAAAACTTGATCTAGTTAAGTATTTACATAAGGACCCTTTCTAATGGAAAAGTTGGCAAAGTGGTTAATCCTGTTGACCAAATTTGACATTAAGTATACAACTAAGAAGGTGAATAAAAGATGTAGTCTTAGAGTATTTAGCACAACAACCTCTTAAGGAATAGGAGCCTGAACTTCTCCATTTCTTGAATGAAGGGTTAGGAGCGATTAAGCCTCATGGATAAAGAGTATACTTCGACAAAGTTGTAAACAAGAAAGGAGCCAATGTAGGGGTAATTTTGATTTCGCCAGAAGGAAAACTCTTCCCTATAGCTAAGAAGCTAGACTACAAGGTGACCAATAACATGGCTGAGTATGAAGCATGTGCATTGGGACTCAAACTCTTAAAGCAGATAAGGATTAAAATGGCAAGGGTGTTTAAGGACTTATTGCTAATCATTTTACAAGCAACAGGTGAATGAGAATTGAAAGAAGAATGTTTGGGCCCCTATTTGAAGCATTAAAAGGGATTAGTGCAGAGTTTTTAGATGGTCATATTGCATCATCTGCTGAGGGAAGAAAATGCAATGGCAAATGCCTTAGCCATTCTAGTCTCTATTTGTGATGGGCTGGAGGCGATGCCAATAAAGCCATTGACCATATTTCAAGCCAGGGCACCATGTTATATAGATGAAATAGCAATGCAAGTGTTAATGGAGAACTGTCCATGGTATTTTGATATACTAAGTTACTTAGAGAGCGATGAATACCCCGAAAGGCTAAGAAGAAGGATAAGGATGTGATTTGAAGGTAGTATTTACAGTTTATAGTCTGTGATGGCCTAATATATAAAAGAATGTCCAATGAAATTCATTTACAACGTGTGGCAGAGGAAGAGGCTAGTAGGATCATGAAGGAGGTGCATGCAGGGTTTTCTGCCTATATAGAAGGGAAAGTCTTGGGGAAGAAAATCCTAAGATTGGGATATTACTAGACTATTATGGAACATGACTGCATTAAGAAGGTTTCAAGCTACCATAAATGTCAAGTCTATGGTAACCTCAGTCATTTGCCACTAATTAAATTGTAAAATCTGACCTCACCTTGGTGATTTGTAGCATTAAGCAATGACATGATCAGAGAAATCAGACTAACTTCCACAAGGGGGCATTGGTACATTATGGTGGTAGTGGACTACTTTTCAAAATGTGTAGAGGCTAAAGCCTTCAATAAGTTGGGAGCAAAGTAGATGGCACGATTCATCGAGACAAACCTAATTTGTCACTACAGTGTGCCACACCATGTTGTCACAGATAATGGCATCCATTTCCAAGTGAAGGTCAAGGTCATGTTGGGAAAATATGGAGTAGTTCATCGCAATTTGGTACCTTTTAAGCCACAGGCTAATGGAGCAAGGGAAGCAACAAATAAGAATGTCAAACATCCTTTTTGAGATGGTTGAAATGTATAAAGACTGATATGAGAAGTTACCATTTGCCTTATGGGATTATCAAACTATAATAAAAACATTAATTGGAATGATGTTGTACTCCCTGGTATATGAGATGGAGTCGGTACTGCTAATTGAGCTAAAAGTGAAGTCCTTACAAGTATTGGTTGAATTTGACATTCTTGAATACTAAAGGACAAGAAGTATATTTGAATAACTGAATTTGTTAAATGAGAAGAGGTTAAAGGTCCTATATCATATCCAATTGTATCAGGCTAGGATGACCTGCATATTTAATAAGAAGATCAAGACAAGCATAATAAAGGTTAGTGATTTGATGCTAAAGGTAGTCCGACCACATACTCAAGATTCTTGAGGAAAGTTCACATCAAATTAGGAGAACCCTTACGTGGTCAAATAGATATATGCAAGTGGTGCAGTAAAATTAACAAATATGGATGGGAGTGAATTCACCAAGCTAGTGAACCTCGACAAGTTACAAAAGTACTTTCTGTGAGGTGTGAGAAAAGTGAAATTAGCCCACTAAGTCAAAAACTTGAAAGGATAGCTTAGGCAAAGGTTTAGATGTATATAAAAATAAAAGAAAAAAAGAAAAAAGAAAAAGAAAATACACAAGCTTGCTAACTCAAAAACTCAAAAGGGAAATTTAGGCAAAAGTTAGAGGATGAAATTAAAAATAAATACAAGTAAAAGTCGAGAGATGATGACCAACCAGTAGGGGACTATTAACGAGACAATCAGGTAATAATAGAGAAGATATGGATGAATGAGTAAAGGATCAGTAAAACAGAGGCATTGAGCAAGACAATTGGATGATTTAATGTGCCAATATTAAAAGCAAAAGTCATGCACTTAATTAATGTGTAATATGCAAGATGTAAATGATTCATGTTAAGCATAAGATCGAATGAAAGCACATTTGCTTAATTAAAGTAAATTATTCATACATGTTCTTGAACTAGAAGTAAATATAAAATAGTCTTTTTGTGAAAGATCATTGTATATTATTCGCTGATACGATGACTGTAGCTCTAAAGGTCATGCAACCATGCCATGTAGTTCACGTCATCATTAGGCTGAGGGTTTCACCTGGTGTAGAAGTCATAAATGTGGCAGTTAGTCCATATAGCCTCATTCCTATCTAAGAAGAGCTAAGGCAAGGGACACTATGAAGGAAGGGAGGAACTGTACCTTAAACTGAGGAGCACTGAATTGGCAGCATACATGAGTTGGATCATAGAATGTGTTTAAAGTCGAGGTAGGAAGAATGTCATAATTCCCATAAGTTCGTAACGTAACACATGACAGATTTCACCATGGGCGATTCTAATGGATGTTAGTGACAGTAATGCGAGATATCCAATTAGCCCTAGTAGCAATTGGCCTCAGCCATTGGTGTTTCGAATGATGTTGCATTTAATAAAGCCTCAAATCCATAATTAGGGAAGTTAATAGCCCTAACCTCTCTTTTAGCCATATCTAAAAACAAAACAAAAAAGAAAAAAGAAAAAAAGAAAAAAGGAAAAAATTGAATATGCTCATTAGTTTGAAAACCCAAAAGGTCAGCCTAAGTAAAAATGGATGGCCCTTTCAATTGAAAACCCATAAGGGCGATCCATTAAAAAATTCGGGCATGAATAATGATATAATAACATAAAATAAAAATAATAATACTGCAAGAGGAATTCTCACTTGAAGCAACAGTGGGCTCCTTATAAAATAATCGTTAACACCAAGGGCCACTCTATCTAGACTCACAATGGTCTTATCTAAAATCATCTGTATGGGGGTCCTCCTTGATTTAACTCCCTCTAGAAGCATAAAACCTATAGATCAATCTTTTCATCCTCCTCCCTCATAGCAAATACTCGCTCATCAGGATGGCTATCGAGATACAGGCTTGAGTTACCTGAGCATGACTCCCAAAGGGAAAGAGAGTGAGAAAAGGAGCCATGAAAATTTTCTTCTCACCCAATGTGTAATGAGGTATCTCCTCATACTGAATGTAAAACAATTCCACCATCTTTCAAACATATGGATAATTCAGTTGAGGCAGCACAATTGAGTTTATAGCGGTCACACGATAGTCAAGAATAGTGCCAAACTCCTTTAAAAGGGGACAGATATCTACAACCCTAAAATGAAGGGTATGGGTAGTGGAATCCCAGAAAACACAGGTTAACTATAGGAAATTTACGTGAAAATGAACATAAGAAAGATAACAAAGATAAGGTAGACTGACTAATGGTAGATCAAGCTAGATTTAGGGTCCGAGAGATCTTAGAAATGCTCTTAACAGATCTCAGAGGTTGGAAATGGCAATTGTGGGCAGTAGGTTCAGAATTGGGTGTTTATAAAATAAGGCAATAGTGGTTAATGTTTAACAGTTGTAAGCAATTCATAAGGTTTGTACAACCTTTGATCAGGTCTATACAGCCATCAAGTGGATCTGTATAGACCCCATCTTAGGTTGTATAGACCCCCCAGCTCTAGTGAAATTGTTGGCAACCTTCATTTCGCACCTTGGACATAACCATCATTTATACCCATCTCGGAAGCATATGTATAAACAAGTATTGACCAATGTTCAATAAATATGCAAAATGCAAAATCAAAAACTAAAATTATTCTTATTTCTTTTAAATGAAGAGTTAAGAATCTCAGAGTTTGATAAAAATAAAAGCAGTGTCACATCGGCATATCCTATAAAGTTCCAAAACCTAAGCAAGCATCCAAAGTTTAGGGTTTCAAATTGCCCCATGAAATTTTTCCATTATGCAAAATATTAATCAAAATATACTGTACTAAAATAGGAAAAAGGAAAAAGAAAAAATATCCTAAAGGCTAAGAGGAGAGAGGAGTCTCAATGGCTCAGCTATCCCTGGAGTGGCCTCAGAATCATCAACCTAATCGTCTGTCGCCACATATCCATGCTCTGCAACCACATGAACCAAGGTCTCGATCTCTACCTCCGCCTATGCTAGACGTTGATCCTCATCTCTAATCTCATGATTCAAGAATTGGCTCATCTCTTATAAGAAAAAGCGAGGGTTGGGATAAGTAGGACACAAAACACATAAGACATAAACCATGAACATGCATGCATACATTACTTTTGCTTTCATTGTGTGTACTTTTTCTTACTAACCTACATATAGTGCATTTGTTGCATCATAGTCCTTTTCAAGGCAGTGATCAAATCAGCCATAACCTCAACCTAAACATGAGGAATCTGCAAAAAGGGAAAAGAAGCATCTTTAGTGACAAAGCTTGCATCATAACCAAGGTACAAGAAAGTAAATAAGGGAATACTCATGTGGGTAGTCTTAGCTTGCTCAAACATGCATAAGTTGCTTATGTAGTGGTACCCTAACCCCTATGTTGTAGGACGATCCCCTCATCAGCTGCATGTCAAGGAAATACTCGAATAGCTGCCTCCAATAAAGGGAGACTCTTAACAAGTGCCCTAATAATTTAGGACTTGTAGGGGGTCCTGTTAAAGAACAACTAATCCCTTGGTGAGAAGAATAATGCCATGATAAGCTTTACACCATTTAGATCCCTTGCCCAGAATAGGCTTATTGGTGGATGCTACAGGATGGGTCATGCATCCATGCCCTCACGCCAGCAGAAGATGCGTTCACCCAAGTATCACTCTCAAATGGAAGGCCCCATCATTAGTTGACAATCATAGGAGATGGCCTTTGTCTCTGCCACCTCCAATGACCATATCTTCATAGGATCCCTCTAGTCAAGGCGTAGTTGCAATAAAGATAAAAGACCACTATAAGTATAAGACTATATCATAATAAATAAATAATTATGACTTTCATAACTGTATCTGTGTAAGAGAAAATACCTAGTCAAGAGTGATCGTGTTTAGGTGGGTGTGTCAATCAACAACAAGAGAGTTTGGGTAAACCATACTCTACCTCGAGAAATGGGGGGTAGCCACTTTCTGCCTCAACCTCGAGATCAATCCTCTGCAGTAAGCCTAGCTCAATGCCCCATGCTTATTGACAAATGCATCATAAATCCTAAAATAATAGAATGAGACCAAAACATAAATAAGGGGAATTAAGTGATACTCATAATAAGAACCCTCCAAGTATCACACATTTACCCATTGCCCCAAAAACACTGGTCAAGTTTTTAATAAAGGCATGCCAATGTCGTGGATCCTTAGTCAAAATGATGAAGTAGGCCTAGATCCTCCAACACTAGCACTAAACAAAGCCTAAGAGTCATTTGAGAAAATGACCTCCGACAGAGCATATAAAAGGAAACATTGCACTTGTGGTCGATCACCTCATCAGAACTGTCATTAGTGACCTAGGGTGCATTAGCTCCAATGTTATACATCGACATCCTTGAGCTAGGGAATGCATTTAAAGACTCTCAATAAGTACTCCCTCTATGGTACCACTTTGTGAACGCTAGAGTTTGAGGGCAAATGAACGCTCAAAAAGTGCAATCTGGTCAAAAAGTTGAAGTCCACAAGAGTGATTGTTAGCTCTTCGATCAGGGGGAAATCGAAAGGTATGGGTCCTATCCATCCACCACTCAAGAAATAAGTGTCATCGCTGAATCAACCTTTAGGTTCTCTTTTGGTAACATGCATAAGAAAGTCCAGATCTTGGTCCCCTCTAAACAGGCCATTACCTAGGGATGCAGTGTGCAAAAACACTCATTAGTAGGGCCTATAGCCCCGCCTCCCTTCTGGAAGGCAATAATCCCCTATAAAAAAAAGGAGGAATGTAAAAAAAATACACATTTATCGTGATCAAGGACAAAGAAACCAAGGAAGTCCAAATTTAAAAGCATAAAAGCATTAAGTCTTAGTTGTTAGGGTTTGTTCACAGATGTTAAGAAATTTCACAAAAGTAATTTTCGAAAAAAATGATCTAATTCAACATCCACAAACAAAGCATCACGAGGATGGCAAGTCAACTGAATGGATAAACAAATATATTATTTATAATTTTATTTACCCCAAGTCATAGAATAAAAGCCCAAGTGCATGCTAATCAAGGCAATCAACCAAACCAGTATATAGAAGATAAAATTTCATTGAAAGTAGAGGGTGAGTATCTTAAAAGTCATCTCTAAATATATTATAAGCTAACCTAATGTTCGCAGGAAAAAAGGAAATTTCAAGGCAACCCCTAAAACCTACAGTGGCGCAGAAGGTAGGAAATAAATAAAATAAAATGGAATAGAATAAAAGGGAAAAAATGCCTACCGCTCCCGAGGCAGCTCTTGCAAGATGATGGTATAAATTATAAATAGTTGTTGTGTTGCCGACTGGGGGAAAGCCAAGTAGGAACATCTTCAAGTCACGCCCTTCAGTGGCTCACCTATGCAAACCCCCTCTGGGATTGCAGCTACTCTAGAGTGTATAGTTTTGTGACATCCTCAATGGGGAACTCCTCTTAGACATTGAACATCTTGTCATCATGATATTCGTCCATGGCAAACTCCCAAAAAGCTAATGGAACCTAAGAGCTAAGTCTGAAACTTTGAGAGAGAAAAGAAAGAGAGGGAGGATGAGAGACGCAAATAAGGAGAGTCGCTTTCAATGGGGACTATAAAAGTAAACCAGGTCTGTACAACCCTGGCTAGTCTGCACAAACCATATCTCTGTACAACCATCCTGTAGGCCGTACAGACCTTTTGAGAAAGGAAGTCTCAAATTAGGCCTTTGGAGCCTAACTTTCCCTTTAGCCCTTCAAGCCCTAATTACCTAAGCCCAAATGGGTTCTTTTAGGCCTAATTCTTTTTCATTTATTAGAAAAGCCTTACCCAAATTTCAAAGCAGCCAATTTACCAAAATGCCCTAGCTTTTCAAAGGGCCACATAATAGCCAATTTACCAAAATGCCCTTTATCTTCGCAAAGAGCCTCATAACAGTCAATTTACCCAAAATGCCCTTAACTCTTAAAGAAAAGCTCAAATTGATAATTTAGTTAGAGGTGCGCATGAGACTTGGAGATTTTCAAATTGGACTGAGCAATCGAATTGGACCAAATCGGAACCAAAAATCTCCAACATGAATAATAAAATATCTAAACTGAATTGTATTGATTTTTTTTTAAATGGAATGGGACTGAAGATTTTATATTGTTCAGACCGAAAACCAGACTAAACTGTATTGTAACTGTCCCGTACCAAAAAATTGAACTAAACTGTAGTTATATATATATATATATATATATATATATATATATATATTAATTATTAGGTTTACTAATTAACTAACTCAATTGGTATATGTTAAAAATAATTAGATTTTTATTAATTACTAATTATACATTACTAGTAAATATTAAAAAAATTTTAATTTAACATTTAATGTATAAGTTATTAATTATAATTTATTAAATTATCACTTATTTTAATCTTAAATGATTAAAAGTGAAAATATAAATTTTATTTATTTTAGTTCATAAAGATTAAAAATATAAATTTTAATTTTTAATAAATTGAAATAATCGAATACCTGAACCGAACCTAACCATCTCAAAAGAACTAAAGAACTGAATTGAACCGTCCCAAATTAACAAGGAATCAAATTAACTAAAAATTTGGGACGGTATCGGTTTTTCATTTTTAAAATCTTTGAAATATTAGTTTGGTCCCAAAGATTTTCAAATTCCTATATTGGACTGAACCATACTCACCCTAAACTCACATCAAGGCCTACAAAGGACAAATCAAT
Source organism: Omphalea diandra (assembly GCA_949677035.1). Classification (NCBI taxonomy): domain Eukaryota; kingdom Viridiplantae; phylum Streptophyta; class Magnoliopsida; order Malpighiales; family Euphorbiaceae; genus Omphalea; species Omphalea diandra. The sequence continues at coordinate 10,989 of CATIWR010215294.1, forward strand.
GCTCCAAATTATCTACCAAATTACCAGACTGTCCTCAAACATTCCCTAAGGCTAGAATACTATTTAAATTACCAAATTACCCTCAAATACTCTAGGGATCAAAATACCGAATCAGGTTACCAAAGTACCCTCACTTCCTTTAGGATCATCCAAGCTCCATAATGAAAATTAAATTGTCGAAATGCCCTTCAATGACACACTTAACCTCTTCTAGGGAAATATTTCTTCATTCTAAAAATGTCAAAACCTAAGGAAACACTTGTTATAGCATCTAGGCCCAACCTTATTACCTTGAGATAAAAACAAACCCTCAATATAACTAGAAGGGCTACAAAGATATCAATTCAGCCTTAGAAGCGCCAGAAAATGCTTGAACAACATAAGAACCACCCAAGGGGCATCCCTAAGCCAAAACCATTAGTCAGAAGGACTAAATCAACCATAAAGAGAAGATTCAATAACACTAGTGACTATAATAAGCCAATTACCAAATACAAAACCCTGGTACTTGCTAAGAGAGCTACCAAAACCAATTTAGCACTTGCTAGAAAATTGTTAAAGCATAAAAAACCCTGGTACCTTTTAGAGAGCTACCAAAACCGCTTTAGTGTCTGCTAGAAAGCTACTGAAGCATACAGAACCTTCTTTATACATGCTAGACAACTACTAAGAAAGATCATAAACACTTGGTTCCTGCTAGAAAGCTACCAGAACAAGCTTTATGACTTGTTTAAGGAGCTACTAAAGACTTGTATCTTTCGGTATGCTTACTAATGTTTACATTCCTTACATTGCTTTGTCTAGACTTGTTCAAACAATCATTTCTAAAATGTTGTTTTTCCAAGCCCTATAAAGCAGGGGGAAAACTATAAGTATTAGATTTTGGACCTTTAATTACAAAGCTCAATGATGAAAAATCACTGAATACATCATAGAATGCAAGGGGAATTACCAAAGGAAGAGATGAAAGCCTTAAGAAACCTTGGAGAGGCCTAAAGCTAAGAAGCCAAATGCTAAGACTAAAACTAAGACCAAAAGCCCAAAATCAAGCCAACAACCAAAGCCTAATCTGCTAGCCTAAATAAATAGGATGTACAACCAATTAAGCAAGTTTGTATAGCCCACATCCAGAGTTATACTGCCTTTCCTTAAACCCTATCCCCTTAAAACCTTCTAGAACTTGTCCCTTGTAAAACCCTAAGGCTTTACAGCCCTGACAGATGGATGTATAACCCATTCTTAGTTGTGTAGCATATGTGCAAACACTAATTCTAAGAGATCCATCTTTCTTTTTATGATTGAATATATACACTATGCAACCATAACCATTTTTAACTCTTTGTCCTCATCCATCACCTATAAATACCCTCTCCCCTCCCCCCATTAGAAAAAGGAGGGAGAGGGTTAGACAACCATAAGGTTACTCTACCAAAATTTACTCTCAAACACTATTTAACATAGAAACCCTAAACTTTAACTCATTCCAATGTAGAACAAGGCTTAATCTTTATACTTTAGTCCATTTCCTTAGCATTTTGGAAGATATTAGACATCTAATAAGCCTCTGAGGCAAAAAAACATTAAGGAAATCTAGGAAAGCCCCCAATCTCCCTTTCTTCTTCCTCTTTGGGGGTTTTACAACCTTGATGTAAGCTATCAACCATGCTTTTCTAGATACAACTTTCCAAAACTTCTCCTTCTCTTTTAGATTTCTTCTTTCCCATCCTACTTTTCATGGTCTTCTATGACTCTAATGGCAAAATAGGAGGAGGACCAATAGCCAAGGACCCCTATTCACTTCAAAAATGGAGTTTTGATAAGATTTGATATGATTTTCATGCTTTACCTTATAATAATGTTTGTATTCTTATATCTTGATTTAATGATGATTTTAGTTCTGCTTTAATCATTTTAGGGTTGTGACCAAGTGAGGAACTTATGGTTCCAAGGATCTTGAGAGCCCTTCTTATGTGTATTCATGTTTAGAGTATATGAATAGTGTTTTGCCATACAATCCCCTATTTTTATTTGCAATCTAACGTCCTTAACGGTTAGTAGTGCTTATAGATTCCTAGCTTTTTATGAGCAATGAAAGGAAGGGTTCATTAACCCTAGGATCTTTTTTATAATGAGTTTTTTACTTTAGGTCATTCAGCATCCTTTAAGTGATTTGCATTTCATGTTTACCTCTTTTGATGCTCATGTTTCATATATTTTTATCTTGTTTTGCTTGTTGATTTGTGATGTGGCATTATATTCATTATGGACTAGTATGCATGATTAGGAACCTTTGCATGGAAAAGATAGTAATATGTGTTATGTTCCTTCTTTGTGCATCGAGTTCATTTAGTTTTCCCTAGGTTACTTTCACTTAGTAACTTGTTCTCCTTCTTTAGGTGTGGGTGTTTTTTTACTTGGGTTAGACCTTGAATTTGGTCTTAACCATCTTCCTATATGATTATCAATGATTATGATGAATGGATGTATGAATATGCATGATAATCCCTATGCCATGTTACATGATCCCCCATGCTTTTTATGTAGCGTATATGATATATAAATGTGTGGATGTGCATAATGACCCATATACCATGATGTATGACCCCACTCCCCTCTAGATTGGTGGAATGATTAATTGGCTTAATTATGCTAAAAACATGTTTACGACCATTAATCGAACCAATCAATAACTCAATTAAAATATTAAAAGTGAACCTAAGATGCTTGAAGGTCGAATCCCAATATTTGGGCCGCTTAAGGGTGCCTAACCTCTTCCTTAAGCCATACTTAATTTTTTTAATCTAATTTTCGATGGATTGAAGACTAAATGGGCCTTCTAATTGACTTAGTTTGGGTTCATATTTTGCTTTCCCCAGATTCTTATCCCCGAAGTTAGGTGGTGACTCCACATTTCTAAGGATGATACCAATGTATTGTCCTGTTTTTGGTCCCCTAACAACCATCACTTTGGATTTAGGGCTTTGAATTGTGCAAAGCCAGGATCCCCCCATTGATCTAAACTCGTAGCATATTTTAGGGTTATTATCAATGTAAAGACCCTCGTCCTCCTGATCCCTCATTGATTGATAAAAAAAATAGAGTCCTAAGCAATATTCCACTAGTTCTAATGAAACATTAAGGTGCTCATGCCATCCATTTTCACATTTTTATCTTGAGGGTTTCACATCATCAAGCTTGTGTTTTTTAGCCTTACTCTCCCCAATGAATCTATGATTAAAACATATGCATGATCAATAGCCTAAAAGCAAAGCTGACTTTAGACAAAACCTCAAGTGATAAACTCCTAGGATATGTTGTCTAGAGTAATGACATGGAAATATAAAAAAGATGTACTTTGTGATGCACCAGGATAAAGTATGTCTATGCTAAGTAAGTTCCTCGAAGAATACTTAGCATCCTCAGCATTTACTATGCATGGCTTTTGAGGAGTAGTGGAGTCTATAACATAAAAGGAACTCTATGAAAAACTTAGATCTAGTTAGCAAGAAGGGGGATGTATGCTGGATGGCATGGTAAGTAATGCCCTCATAAGATAATATCTTGAAATACATAAGTATGGTTAAGTGTACATTGTAAAAGGTGCAGATCTTATTGTTTTTATGAAGTAACTATATTATGTTGTTGAGGATGAAGATTTAAGAATTTAAAAGCATACATATGAAAGCATGGTAGTAGTAGATAAATGATGAGAGGTGGCTTTAAAGGCATTAATGCCACCTAAACAAAGGTATTTTAATGGTTCAAGTTCATTGTTATCATCAAACACTTCTAAATCAGCAACATGGTCATCAAAATAAGTCATCACACAAGTATCATATCATCAAAAGAGTCATGGGTAACCAAAGCTAAATCATCCTCAACCAAAATGTTCCTTTAGTCAGATTCCATGGTCTTATCAAAACTATTAATTAATTCTGGCACATGTGATGAATCATTAGATTGAGGAATGGAGTGAGATTGTTGTTATAGTCTATTGGATTTCCTAATTCTAGTAAGGCTCATTCTAGGCTAGCTCTTTGAGGCCTGTGGAGCCTTAAAAGCTACCTTAGGTATGGAGATAGAGATTTTATGCCTTTTTTAAGGCCTAACAAGTGAAGAAGAGGAATGTCCTGCAAAAAAGTTGAAAAATAATTATAAGAATTAAATTCTAGTGAATGCACAAATAGAGGAGATGATTATATCTATTACTAACCTAAAAGAGATCAATTCTCCATAGGTGGGGTTTCCACCATTTAGAGAAATTCTCAATATCAGTTGTATACTAGAGGATTGATTAGGGTGTTATATTTATTAATAGTTGGACTCAACCTGGTTTATGGATGCTTTCTTGATCAATAAGAGATATGGAAAATTTAGAATGACCTACTGCCCCTGTAGACATGGCAAGTATGGAACCAAACTGACTAAAACAAACTTAGAGAAGCTATAGTGGATATAACAGCCTCCTATAGCAAGATATCTATATGTAATAAAAGAAACTAATGCATCTTTAGCCTCCTTATAAACAGAACTAGAATCATCAATAGTAAGGAATGAAGTTGGCATATAAGCTCTAATCACTCTCAAACATAGCCAACCAATATACCATTTTTTCAATCTAAGAAAGAAGTGGAGAATGTCATCATAATGCATCTCTATGACTAGTCCCAACACTTCATCCCCCAAAGGAATCTTAATACTAAACTCCTCAGAGCTAACCAGCTCATGGAAATAAGTGAATAATTAAAGATTTACTATCCACAAACCATCACTAACCTTATAGAATGAATGTTCTCCAACATATCTATCCATGTCCACATACAAAAGACTTAAAACTATAGTGCAAAGGGTAAAATTTCTACCTATAACAATGCTTAAACAAGTAGAAGGTAATCCATAGTTGGTTTCTTTATTGTTTGGAAAAAGTTTGTTAATGCCCAAAGGAACTCAACATGCTTCTATAAAAATGGCATGGATGTGGGGTTTCATCTCTAATCAATAAGGTCCTAGTGTAAAAATTATATAGTAGAAAAGGTAACGACAACTAGAAAGAGAGAATCACCATCATCAATTAAATAAGTAGTGTCTTCCTTTTTAATAGGATGGCCAATGAATAATGCAATGTGTTGGACTAGGATGGTTAATCCTAAGTTTTAAACCTTTTTTGATCTTGACAAAGGAGATAGATCAATTTTAATGTTTCAATTAAGTGTTGTTTTGCAGTTTTCTAGTTAGTCTCTAAATTGAAAGTTGGATGAAGTCTATAATCTCTAAAGAAAGCAAAGTGTCTCCTAATTCATGATCGCAACTTCATAAATTACGACCGCGAACTAGACTAAGGCAGGTTGAAAAATTAGATAAGCAAATTCACGGGCTACTTCTCCGTCGCAACCCATACAAAGATAGGAGAATCAAAGTCACAGACGAATTTATGATGTATGTCATGCCTCAGTCGCGACCGCGAATTTTAAAGTAACTCAAGAGGGAATCAAGTCCATAACCACAACATGATAAGTGTCTAGGTGACCGTTAAAAGATAAAAATTACGATGGCAACTTGTGGGTAGTGACCGTGAATCATGAATAAGAAAATAAACATTTTGACAGACGAATTTGCATCCTATGTCGTGGCCTGTACAAGAAAAATCGTGATCGCTACTTTTGTGAAATGGTGAAAAGCAACAACTATATTTTCCTAGTGAACTAATGAGAAGATGACATGTGGACTAGCTGTTAGACACAAACGGGGATTTTCGCTACATTTTTGGGCTTCCGTATAGAAAATTGGAAATTCGCAACCACGAAAAAGTAGTAGCGATCGAGAATGAACCCTGACAAGCATTTAATGCAAAATCTGTCTAGCATACTTTAGAGATTTGCTACTAGTTTTATTGCAACATTCTTTGGTGGGTAAAGGCTATAACTACCTCACCAAATAGATGTAAATGTAAGAAAATTCATTAATTTGTAACCCAAACTCTTACAATTTTGCTACTCAATCTTATTTATTCTTTAAGTGATTGTTTGGTGTTAGCATAAACACTATTTGTAAAGGTTGTAGTGTGAGGTTGTAAAAACACTAAAGAGAGGTTGTAGTGTAAAAGGTTGTAGTGTAAGCCTGTAAAAACAATAAAGAGTGGTTGTTGTGTGAGCCTCAAAAACATAAGTGTAAAGGTTATTGTGTGAGCCTTGAAAGCACAAGTGTAAAAGTTAGGTGTGAGCTTAGAAACACCATTTGAAGATAGTGAAACACCCAATTGCTAAGAATTGGGGAGTGGACGTAGGGTCAATTATCCTAAACCACTATAAATCTTGTGTCTCTCTTATACTCATTTTCCTTCTTACATTCTTGTTTTAATTTGTATGCACCAATTCAACCCCCTTTCTTGGTGCCTAGGGCCAATAAGTGGTATCAGAGCCAAGCTTCACATTTCAGCCTTAATTGGGTGAGATAAGATCAATGGCATAAGAAGGAATCTATTTACACCTCACGCCTCACTTTGATGGATTCGACTGTACTCATTGGAAGTATAAAATGGAAATCTATCTTAACACATATGTGATGGACCTCTGGGATATGGTTGTCAAAGAATGGAAGCCACCCACTAAGGTAGTGGATGGAATTGAAGAACTTATCCCAAGAGAAGAATGGGTTGAAGCTCACTAGAGATCAAATGACAAAAACAAGAGGGCAATGACCATTCTTCTAAGCTCTCTCTCTAGAGAAGAGAATAGAAGAGTGCAACATTGTCAAACAGCACATGCCATTTGGAAGACACTTGAGAACTACCATGAAGGCGCAACACTAGTCAAGTCAAGCTGGTTGGAGATGTATGTGACCGAATGGGAGCTATTCATGATGAAGGACAATGCAAGCATCACTGAAATGATGAATTGGCTCCTATCTATCATCACTAACATGAAAAAAATTGAAAACACTCTCACAAACTATGAGGTAAACACAAAAATCCTCAAAACTCTTTCTTTAGATAAATTTAGTGCTAGAGTGTGCAGCATCGAAGCGCCCAATTCAGAGACTGAAAAAGTGTCAACAGACGTGTTGATAGGCAAACTCTTAACTCATGAATTGGCCTTACAAAAAGATGAGCAAATAAAGAAGCTAAGAGGCCAAGGAGATAAACTAGAAAAAGAGAGAAGAACCCTAGCTCTTAAATCTTCAATAAAGAAGAAGGAGGTAGAAATTACCTTAAGTGATGAAGAAAGTGACAAGGAAGAAGAGGAGCTAGCAATGCTCTTAAGGAGGACAAAGGAGTTGATCAAAAGAAGAAAAGAAAGAAAAGGTTTCAAGAAGACAGCTTCTAGTCTAAGAGAAAAATCCAATGATGGCACTTGCTATGAATGTGGCAAGCAAGGCCACATCAAGTATGAGTTTCCCAAATTGAAGAAGAAGAAGAAGAAGAGATGGGACAAGGAGAAGAAGAAGAGCTTTTCAGCCACTGGGGATGATAACTCAAGTGAAGAAGAGGAAGAAGGAGAAGTTGCCAATATTTATTTCATGGCACAAGAAGATTCTATAAATAAGGTAAGCATCTTTCCATTCTAATTCTGATTTTGAATTTGATGAGATAGATGAAGAGCTTCTATAGGCCCCAACCATGAGATGTGACAAATATAAGTCAAAAATGAAATCTTACAAAAGAAAATGTCAAAAGTTAGAGGATGATTATAAATCCCTCAATGACATTGTAAGAGAATTGAGAGCATCTAATGATGAGCTCAAAAAGTCTGTGGATAATCTTTTTACATCATCTTCTTTAATGGCTTCACTAAGAAAGAAGAATGACACTCTAAAGGGAGAAGTCATTAAGCTTAGAAGCTCAATCTCAAAATTTCATAAACTAAAAGAAGTCTTAGACACATTGAATATGTCATAAAGACCACCACTAATTAGACATGATCTAGGCTTCAATGGAGCCTTCTGATCCTCTCAAACAACATTTGTTAGAGCTTTAGAACCTCAAACCTCAAGGGTTGAGGTAATTAGGAAGAAAAGTGCTCCTAGCACTAAGCCTCTTAAGCCTAAGGGCAAAGGGAAGGCTCCCCCAAGCTTAAGAGCCAATACTCAAAGAGCTAACCATGCCTACATATACAATAAATAGCATGGCCATTCTCATGAGAAATTCTCTACTCTTACTCATCATACATATACATGCATGCATTTACATGGTCAAGGTATGAGAAGACCTCCAACTCATACTAAACATGTGTATAGGAGAAAGACTCCCAAGTCTAAATTCCAATGTCATTATTGCATCAGATTTGGACACATCAATATTCATTGTTATATTAAGAAGGCTCACCTCAAACTAGAAGACCCTTCAAATCCTAACCCCTTAGGACCCAAGTATGCTAGGGTACCTAAGAAAAGGTAACTCACTTTTATTGTGTAGGGGAGTGTGGCAACCACCAAATCAAGTAATTGGCATGGGGATAGTGAATGTTCCAAGCATATGACTAGAAATAGAAAGCTATTCACGACATTGAAGGAAGAAAAAAAAAGGTGGAGATATCACATTTGGTAACAATGCCAATGGTAAGGTAATTGACATTGGAACCATTGGTAAGAATGGTTGCTCTTTAATTAATAATGTTCTTTTAGTTAGTGGCTTACAACATAATTTATTAAGTGTAAGTCAATTGTGTGACAAAGGTAACAAAGTCACCTTTGATCCTAGGGAATGTCAAGTCACCACTTTAGTGGATGATGAGGTTATTTTCAAGGGTAAAAGGAAAGACAATACCTACTCAATTGATTTAGACAATTTGGCTAACTAATTTTTTAAGTGTCTTATGTCTTTGAGCAATGAAGCTTGGTTGTGGCATAGAAGGCTTGGACATACAAGCATGGATCTTCTTCAAAGACTATCTAAAGGAAAGTTAGTGGAAGGACTTCCCAATCTAAACTTCTCCAAAGACAAGACATGTGGTCCATGTCAAATGGTAAAGCAACACCATGACTCTCACAAAGCCAAAAATGTTTTAACTACAACAAGACCCCTTCAACTAATTCATATGGACTTGATAGGACCCACTAGAAGTGCTAGCTTAGGTGGAAAGCATTATGCACTAGTCCTAGTAGATGACTACTCTAGGTTTACTTAGGTATCTTTTCTAGCTCATAAGAATGATTCCTTTGATGCTTTCAAAAGCTTTAAAAAAAGAGTTCAAAATGAAACAGGTTACTTCATATCTTCTATTAGAAGTGACCATGGAAAGGAATTTCAAAATGAGTCATTTGAAAATTATTGTTTGGAGAATGGAGTTTTTCATAATTTTTCAACTCCTAGAATACCACAACAAAATGATGTTGTAGAGAGAAAAAATAGAACATTGGTGGAAATCGCTAGGACAATGCTCAATGAGTATTTTCTACCAAATTATTTTTGGGCCGAAGCCATTAACACTGTATGTTATATTGCAAATAGAGTTTTTAAAAGACTCATTCTCAATAAAACATCTTATGAGCTATGGAATGATAGAAAACCCAAGATATCATACCTTAGAGTATTTGGATGTAAGTGTTATATTTTAAACACTGAGGATAATCTTGGAAAATTTTATTCTAAAATCAATGAAGGTATCTTCTTGGGATATTCCACCTCAAGTAAGGCATATAAAGTCTTTAACAAAAGTTCAATGGTAGTTGAAGAGTCTATAAATGTTGTTTTTAATGAATCTAGTAAAATTGATCTTGGGAAAGGTATTTTTGTTGATGATCTTGTAAGTGACTTTGAGAAGTTGAAATTGGAAAATTCTACAAAAAAAGAAGATAAAGAAGAAGGCGATTCATCAAGAGTAGATGAAGACCAACATCATAAACAACAAGTAGAGCCAAGCCAAGATTTACCCAAAGATTGGAGATTTTCCAAGTATCACCCCAAGGACTTGATCATTGATGACACATCTAAAGGTGTAAGTACTAGATCTCAACTTGATCTTTTAGATAACAATCTTTCATATGTTTCTCAACTTAAACCAAAATCAATTGATGAGGCTTTTGATGATGAGAGTTGGGTACTTGCTATGTAAGAGAAACTCAACCAATTTGAGAGAAACAAGGTATGAGAACTTGTCCCTAGGCCTAAAGAACACCCAATTATAAGATATAAGTGGGTGTTTAGGAACAAGTTAGATGAGCAAGGTTTCATCACTAGAAATAAAGTTAGATTGGTTGCTAAGGGATACAACCAAGAGGAAGGCATATATTATGATGAAACTTTTACCCCCGTAGCAAGATTAGAGGCCATTAGGATTCTTTTAGCCTTTACATGTCACATGAATTTTAAGCTTTTTCAAATGGATGTGAAAAGTGCATTTTTAAATGGAATCATTGAGGAGGAAGTCTATGTTGAACAACCTCCTGATTTTGAGTCACATTGTTTTCCAAACCATGTTTTTAAATTGAACAAAGCCTTATATGGTTTGAAACAAGCTCCAAGAGCTTGGTATTAAAGACTTAGTTCATTTCTCTTAAAAAATGATTTTGAAAAAGGATAGGTGGATACCACACTTTTTGTTAAAAAGCACAAACATGACACATTAATTATTCAAATCTATGTTGATGATATCATTTTTTGTGCTACTAATGAATCTCTTTGTGATGATTTTACTAAGTGTATGACTAGAGAACTTGAAATGAGTATGATGAGAGAGCTCAAGTTCTTTCTCAGTCTACAAATCAAGCAATCTAAGAAAGGGATCTTCATCAACCAAGCCAAGTACACAAGGGAGATACTCAAGAAATTTGGCATAGATGGTTGCAAGGTAGCTAAAACCCCAATGAGTGGTACCATCAAGCTAGATAAGGATCAATTGGGTAAAATGGTAGATGAAAAGAGATATCGAGGTATGATTGGATCTCTAATTTATCTTACTGTTTCTAGGCCAGATATCATGTTTAGTGTTTGTATGTGTGCTAGGTTTCAATCCTCTCCTAAAGAGTCTTATTTGAATGTTTTATCTTACTGCTTCTAGGCCAGATATCAAGTTTAGTGTTTGTATGTGTGCTAGGTTCCAATCCTCTCCTAAAGAGTCTCATTTGAATGTTGTTAAGAGAATTTTTAAATATTTGCATGGCACAATTCACTTAGGTTTATGGTATCCTAGGGATTCTTTATTTGGTCTCGTAGGATATTTAGATGCAGATTATGCAGGTAGCTTATTAGATAGAAAAAGCACTTCCAGGATTTGTCAATTTATAGGAGAATGTACAGTTTCTTGGTTTAGTAAAAAGCAAATGTCGGTTGCCTTATCCACCGAGGAAGCTGAGTACGTAGCTACGGGTTATTATTGCACCTAAGTCCTTTGGATGAAACAATAATTGAAGGATTTTGGCAAAGTTATTGATCACATTCCTATTAAATGTGATAACACAAGTGCTACTAATCTCTCTAAGAATCTCATCCAACACTCTAGGAGCAAACACATAGATATTAGACATCATTTTCTTAGAGATCATATGTAAAAGTGTGATGTTATATTAGAATTTATTGAAACAAATCATCAACTTGCAGATATTTTCACTAAACCTCTAAATGAAGAAAGGATGAACTTTCTTAAGAGAGAACTGGGAATGTTTGATAAAAGTTCCCTAAAGTGAAAATTTTTGATCTTATGAGTTAAATTGCTATGTGTATTAATATTTGTTGATTTGTGATATTTGTGTTTGATATAGTAAAGTGGATCATAATTTTTTCAAAACTCAACTATTTTCCCATGTTGACTCATAATTCGTAGTCGTTATCTTTCATTCAGGGTCGCAAATTACAAGTCAAAGCCACCCGGCCACTAAACATCAATTTGCGGTCATGAAATTTCTACTCCACCGCGAATTTTGGTCAAATCTTTAATTTTTTTACCGTTAAAGCACATATTCCCAAGGAAAATTTGTCCGTTACTCATATTTTACAGAATTCGCTATCGCGACTCATGATTTTGCAGACGCAAATTTGGGTAACCACCTTGCAATTAAGTGATTTGATGGTCAACTGTTTCTAACTTTTCATTAAACCATTTCTAGCCATTTCTAACTATTTGTATACCTTTTCACTGGCTATATAAAGCCTTCAAATAGTGATTTTCATCACTTCATCCTACTCTCAAACTCTCTTACCTTCAAAGTATCAAAATGTTCCAAATTCTCTTCATCTCTTGCAAATGGCCCAAAGAAGATCTCTAAAGCAGAAAAAGGAAAGGGAGTGGCTCAACCCTCTGCACCCCCTGTACTCCAACTCTTGAAGGGAGTTACTAAGGAGGAGAAGGAAAGATAAAAAGCCAATTCCTCCAAGATTATCCTTCCTAACAAGATCCCCTCCATTTTCTTATTAGAAACATTGGGCATCAATAATGAAATTCGGGCTTTTCTTTCCAATCTTGAGTGGAACGAGTTCATCTTCCAAGATGAACCAAAATATGAAGAGGTTTTATGAGAGTTCATGTGCACCGTCCATCTTAGTTGCCAAGCCAAATCTCTCGTAGATCAATACAGGTTAGTATTTCGGGCCTTTGGCAATCCTTTCTATATAACCTTTGAACAACTTTCTTCTCTTTTCAATTTACAAGTCGGAGAAAACATTCTTTTCATAATCTTTGCACTTGATGTTATCTATTTTGAGTTTTGGTCTCCATAGAAACCAAACACAACCCTCGCTTCTTTTTAGCCAAACACATCAAATCCCTACCCCTTTGGATACTCTACCGTACCATCACCTTTTCCATTAACGCAAGAGATGATGGTAACGAAAAAGTGTACCAAAAAGACTTGGCATTCCTTTTCTGCTTGTCAAAAATAAACCCATACAAACTGGTTGATACCTTGCGGATCAATTGATCCACATGAGTACAAAACCCAAGAGTCAGTTCCTTCTACCCTCACACATCATTGCCATATACCATTTCATTGGAGCCCTTGATGAGGAAAAAGAAAAATTCCTCACCAAGAAGCTTCTTCCTTCCCAAAATTTTCTTGACCTCACTTACCTAATAAATGCTAAAGCCATACACCCAAATACTTATGCCTATACCATGAGTGTATTCGGGGCCAAGAAGATGGAAACTTCTTAAGCTTCTAAAAGGAAGAGGCTCTATATTGAAGAAGGCACAATTCATGTCCCTCCTCCTCAACTAAAATGTAAGTCCAAGTTGTCTCTTGCCACCATCAATCGGAAGTTAGACAAGATGTTAAGAATGATGAAAAGGAGATTCTTATTTCTCTCACATCTTCACAGTGACATGGTGGATCTTTAAGAGAAGTTAGGGGTTCCTCCTTGTCATCTTTTGGACTACACCGAATTTGAGGATTCATAAGATGAAGATGGCAACAAAGAAGTTAAAGATGGGGATAAAGCAGAAGGAGCCACACATGAGCAAGAGGAAGGAACTTCTAGAGATGATGATGATTCTCCATCATTCTAGATTAGGGATCCTTTGTATCTTCTTATTTTTATGTTTATGTTTCAAAATATTGTGATCCCATAATTATAAATAAATAAATTTGTGTTTCTTTGTAAACTCTTATTTTATGTGATTGATGCATTTTATCTTTATAATTTTGCATTCTTATTTTGCTCCTTATGTATACTTATGCTTGTTTTTTCTTTTCCCTTTTATCTTTTCACCCTCTTTTTAATCTTGCCAAAGGGAGAGAGATAGAAACTAGAAATAATCTAAGTCTAAGAGGGAGAGAAAATAATTTACAAAAAGATAGCATAAGTTGAGGGGGAGCATCAAACTATCATACTCAGGAAATTCTACCTTAAGTATTATTCATTGAATCAAACTTCACTCCAACTTAATATTTCTACATTATTTTCCCTTTGGATAATCTAAGTTGCCAAAATCAAAAAGGGGGAGAATGTTGACTAGGATGGTTAATCCTAAGTCTTAAACCTCTTTTAATCTTGACAAAGGAGATAGATCAATTTTAATGTTTCAATTAAGTGTTGTTTTGTAGTTTTTTTGTTAGTCTCTAAATTGGAAGTTGGATAAAGCCTATAATCTTTAAAGAAAGCAAAGTGTCTCCTAATTCACGACCATAACTTCATAAATCACGATCACGAACTAGACTAAGGCAAGTTGAAAAATTAGATAGGCAAATTCGTGGGCCACTTCTCTATCGTAACCCATTCAAAGATAGGAGAACTAAAGTCATATACGAATTTGCGATGTGTGTCACGCCTTAATCGCGATCGCGAATTTCGAAGTAACTCAATAGGGAATCAAGTCCATAACCATAACATGACAAGTGTCCCAGGTGACCGTTGGAAGATAAAAATCAAAATGGCAACTTGTGGGTAGCGACCGCAAATCATGAAGAAGAAAATGAACATTTTGACAGACGAATTTGCATCCTAAGTCACAGCCTGTACAAGAAAAATTGTGACCTCTACTTTTGTGAGTAGATGAAAGGCAACGACTATATTTTCCTGGTGAACCAATGAGAAGATGACACGTGGACTAGCTGTTAGACATAAACGGGGATTTTCACAGCATTTTTAGGCTCCCGTATGGAAAATTGGAAATTCACGACCGCGAATGAAGCCTGACAAGCATTTAATGCAAAATCTGTCTAGCATACTTTGGAGATTTGCTGCCAGTTTTATTGCAACGTCTCTTTGGTGGGTAGAGGCTATAAATACCTCACCAAAAAAATGTAAATGCAAGAGAATTCATTAATTTATAACCCAAACTCTTGCAATTTTGCTACTCATTCTTTTCTATTCTTTATGTGATTGTTTGGTGTGAGCAAAAACATCATTTGTAAAGGTTGTAGTGCGAGCCTATAAAAACACTAAAGAGAGGTTGTTGTGTGAGCCTCAAAAACACGTGTAAAGTTTGTTGTGTGAGCCTTGAAAACACAAGTGTAAAAGTTAGGTGGGAGCTTAGAAACACCATTTGAAGATAATGGAACACCCAATTGCTGAGAATTGGGTAGTAGACATAGAGTCGATTATACCCGAGCCACTATAAATTTTGTGTCTCTCTTCTACTCATTTTCCTTCTTACATTCTTGTTTTAATTTTTATACACCAATTCAACTCTCCTTTCTTGGTGCCTAGGGCCAACACAATGCACTTCAAAGTCACAGATGTAGGATTGAATGTGAAGATAAAAGAATTAAGATTTCTAGACCATAACTTTAAAGTTGCATTCTATAAAGGATAGTTCAGAGGTATATTATTTTTACTCATCTCAACTATACCTTAAGATATCCAAAGTCCACTGCATATCCTTAAAGTGATGAGAAAGCCTGCCAGCCCATTTTTTCCATTTATTAGATTACCATGGCCAAGATTTGAGCTAGCCAGATGAAAGTAAAGGCTCAAGCTTCTTGCCTATCAGGAGATCTTTAGCAGCAAATAAGATGGGAGGTAGGGATGTCGGTGCATCAATGGAGACAAAAATTAGCCTATACCTGTGTTAGGTTGAAGAAAGGTTTTAAACAAAGAAAGCAAGCAAATTAAGGAGGATTCAAAGTATGTGTGCATTTTAAATGAGATAGTATGGAAAAGAAAAGAAAGTTATTTAGAGACAGATGGTGTTAGAAAGCTTAGGAAGATGTCAATTATGGAATTACTGGATACTTACATATTCAAGATTTTTCGCATTACTAATCGATTAAGGAGGTTTTCTTGAAAGAAATTAATTGAGATAATTATTTGAAAAGTTCAAGATGATTTGTTTTTAGTGACTATGTTTGAAAGGTTGAAGCTGAGATAATCCTAAATTGTAAGGTTAAGGAGTTAACATAAGTTCTCATTAAGGATTTTTAAAAGGTTGAAATTTACCATATCTACTAAACTAACAACAAACCGATAAGCTTGTGTGGAAATACAAAGAAGAGATCATAGTGGGCGCATTACCCGCCATAGTTCGAAAAGAAAGAACAAATAATATTCAAGTGAGTTCTCAAAATTCGTTGCAATATAGCCGCAATTCACAAAATTGTTTTGTAACTTCTCAAACATAAAATTGCGAAAATATTTAATTCTTTGATATTTCAAACAAACTTTATCAAAAGTATTCAATTAATTAAATTTTCCATCAAATTTGTAATTCTCATGTAAAGAAAATCGTTCTTGTCATTTTGCTCACAAAATTTTCTAGTCGATACCCATATGAATTTTATATTTCACAATTATAGTCATTTTAAGCTCACAAACCAAATTCCACGAACATAGCTTTTTTTTTCAAAACTAAATTACGTCCTTGTTGTGGTGATGCATCAGATATTTTTGGCCAAAATTATTCAAAATAATTTTAGGCTAAAATCCTCAAGTATTCTTGTAAAATTGCATTTTACCTTCAAAATTAATTGATTAGATAAAATTTTAGGTAAAATTTATTGAAATCAATAAATTAATTAAATTTCATTATCAAAGGATAAATTTCCTTAATACAATATTCCTTACGTAAATTCATCTTTTCAAAATCCCTTAGGCCGACTAACTCATTATTAGTCTTGGACAAATTTTTCTTTTGCATCACCATTATAATTCAATTTCTATTAGTCAAAAATAATATATTAAGACTAAATTTCATCCCTTAAGTCAATTTTCATAATAATATTTTATAAACATGTTCAAGTAAAATCTAAGCTTTTGGCTGCAATAAAATAGTTCAAATTTAGGGTACAATTTCTAGATTACATATTCTTTCCTTGATTCATTGATATAGAGCTAAAATTGACATTCATTCCTCATATTTTTCATATTCAAACAAGTCAACATTTATGGATTAAGCTAATTTGGCAAAAAAAAAAAAAAAAAACAATTAGTTCCAAGCTAAACATTTGCCCATTAAACTACGACATATTTGAATAATTTATAAACACACCATTTTCTCAAATTTCTTTCTAAAATCATCAAAATCACTTTATTTGTCTATCATTTTAATTATTTAAATGTTGTGTATAATTTATTTATTCTAAAATTATCTAATTTTAGGCCAAATTATTAAAATTGCCCAATTTTGTAATAATCAAAGTCATTAAATTCACTAAGTATTCTTTCAAATTGGCTTTCAATCTAATAGATTCATAATAAAATTCATCCCAAAGCATCATTATCATTAAGAAATTATTCAAAGTTGGAATGATTAAAAAAAAAATAAAAAACTCACTTGCTTCTCAAAGTAAAACTTGTTGGAGGAAGAAGATGAAGATTGAGGAGGGGAGAGGTGGCTCATCGGCGACGAGGAAGGTCCAACAGATGAAGGATGCTAATGGATAAAGAGGGGCAACGACTTGCACGTAAGGCGAGACATGCAAAATGCGCATTCTTACTCACATTGGTATGCCCATGTATGATCAACGGTGACAATAATTGCCAATAACAGGTCTTGGATGGTGATAGGAGCTTTTTTGGCTAGTGGTTTATGGTATTTGCAGTGGTTTTTAGAGAATTGATGTGGGGAAGGTGAAGAATTTTGAGAGAATTTTTAGTGGAGAATGGAGGAAGAATGTGTTTGAGTATTTTTGAAATTATTGTGAGGAGTTTAGTATTTGAGTTTTTGTGTAGAGATTTGATGGGTGAAAATTCCCAAAGGAATTTGAATTGAATTTTTAACAATTCAAATTTTGAAAAAGGCTGAAATTTGAATTAAAATTTCAAAAAAGATTCCTTATGAGGTATGGATTTATCAAAGAAAAGTGATTTTTAATTGAGTTTAGAGATCTAAATGGTGGAAAAGAAAAATTAGGATTTTACTTTCTTAACTTTTTTTCTTTTCCTCCTTTTTTTGTCTCCATCATCTATTTAATTTGAATATTTAACTTTAGGCTACATTTTGATTTTTGAGAAGCTAAATTTTATTTATTAGGTATTTATATCTATACAAATTCAGCTTTTAGCTAAACTGTATATAAGGGCAATTGTTTATACCCAAAAATAGATTTTTTTTTTTTTTACTTAAGACCATGTAGATTATGTGGCCTAGTTCTAAAGCCTATTTTATTTCGTCGAAATCTATAATATGTTTTTATGACCCATAACTTATAACCTAAATTAGTTTGTTGATAGATATTATAGAATATTCTAAGAAGTCATATATAAAAGATATATTTATATGGAGTAAGAAGCAAGTCTAATAGTTGAAGTATGAAGTGCAAGTAAAGAAAGAAACATGTGTAGATGAAAACTTTAAGAAGACTTGCTTACTAAGCTTATGAAGTGCTCACCAAGTTTGATGAATCTATAAATAAAAGAGCTGGATGTAAGAATAAGATAACCAAATCAATGTATAAATCAATTCTTTATTTATCAAATAGCTTTCAAAATCAACTTTGTTTAGTTTTAGCCTTCAAGTTTTTAACTTATAATTGTTCTTTTAGCTTACAAACACAACTTTTCTACTTGTAATTACTCATTTAGCAACTAAGTCTTTAAATCATTATTATTAGTTCCTCAACTTTATTATTTTCTAAATCCTCAATTCATTTATTACTACAACCTTCATTAGTGTCATTTATTTTTTTTTTTTTGAGATTTAGCAAAGTTGTATCAGTAAAGCTAAGAACTCAAGATAATCTAGATCCTTTTATTATTCAAAAAATCTTTTGATTAGAGGTTAAAGCATATTTATTATATTCACACACATTAATCAAGGATTTACACTTATAACATGCTCAATGATCATGACGGCACATGAAATGGCCATATTAGGTCCAAACCAAAGGTATTGGGAATTGTTATAGTGATATGAGCTTAGAGTTATCATTTAGTGTGACGAGCGTGAAACTTCTTCCCATATTTTCCCCTACCTAACTTTGATTGCTTTGTAATTTATTAAATTCCATATAGTGGAGTTTGAACCTTAATACCACAGAATTATTAACAACTTACACCTAGATCTCAACTACTTATAAAGGAGCCAAACTGAAATAACAATAATATTCATTAGCTTTCATACAACGTTTCCTAAAAATAACCAATAACCTAAAATTTATAAGTATGATTGTAATCATTTATGCTCATTTTGCCACACCCTAAAAAACATAAAGCATTTCATGACTCTTCAAGTTCTAATACCTCTGACAAACCACCCTTATAGGAACCCAAGGGATGCTTAGAAAAGGCTCTTAATGATATACAAAAGAAAGAATTATAAGGTCAAGAAACTATAGAACAAAGCATATAGATTTAGAGTATAATTTAAAGAGTTATAAGGTCAAGAAAGAGATTTGCTTAGCAATGTCTCTAAGTATATCATGAAATGTCTAGTAATTATGTTATGTATATGAGAGTTTAAAGTTAAAAATTAAGATATAATGTATAATGAGATTATATATCAAAGGATAGTATGTTAATGATTATGACATGTAATGAGACTAGAATAATATAAGTTAAGAATGAACACCTGAATTCTAAGAATTGTTTATGTGAAGAAAAGAAATGTAAGAAAGAGAAAAGTAAAGAAATATCATGTTTGAAGAAATGTTTAAGATTAACTCCCATTAGTTTATTCCTTAAAATTCAAAGTGCTATCAATGTAAGTTTAAGATTTTTAATATCAGAGTGTCATAGCAAAAGGTATAATTTAACCTATAGAAAGGTTAAATTATACTCGTTATGGGTTCTGAAGGCCTTAAGCCTTCCTATTCCCTAGCATTGGTGTGACTTAGAATTTGAGTTGTGATAGACATATATATACACACATGTATATAAGGATTTCTCATCATAAGAGACCTTCAAAGAACTTTAATTTTAAAGCATGGAATGCCTTAGACTAGCCCAAATAAAGTGTTAACAAGCTCAATGCCTTTTCTAACTCTTTGAAGGTGAGTTTAAGGCATAAAGGTTGACCGTATTTTGGATTTCTACATTCTAAAATGAAGCACTATGATAGAACTCTTGAATAGTGATATGAATAGCCATTATGCTTTTAACAACCTTTAAAGACATATATTGCCTTATAAAAGGTTTTCCTCACTATTATAAAAATAGCTAAGTCTATGAATCCCACTTTTGAGAGCTCTATTATGGGATAATGCAATGGAAATTATAACAACTCAAATCTCCTTTTATGGGTTAAAAGTAATAATAGACTTCATCACTAGTAAAGTAATTCCCAAAAAGCATCAGACCTAAGAAATGATTTTTTCTCTCTTAAGGGGCAAAAATTTGGTTATCGTGGAACCCCTTCTTAGAAAGGCTTATCACTAGGTGATGGGATACAAGTTCAAATAATTTGAAACTCCTTTAGAGGTCAAAAATATCTAATGTGGCCTACCATACCTTTTTAAATAACTTTCACAACCTTTGGGTTTTTTCTTTTTATTGATGAAAAAGTGGCTAAGGCATAGAGAGATTCCTTGGAGGAATCTATTATCAAGTGAAGAGTCATGACTTTTAGCACCTTGTATTATTCTAATGGTGTTAAAATGATGATGTAGCTCTTCATTTCCCATCAGACAACATAAGAAGCATAACTACCCTATTAAAAAACTCTATTGTGACTTTTTAGCACCTTATATTTATTTTAAGGATGTTAAAATGATGATGTGGCTCTTCATTACCCTTCAAGTAACTTTGGAAACATAGCTACCTTATTAAAGAACTCTATCGCATGCTTACCATAAAATAAAAGTTTTTTGAAGTTTTTTTTTTAAAAAAAAAAAAAGTGTGATTTTTCACTTAGGGATTAAACACCTAAAAGATGGAACCTAAAATACATAACAAATGAGTAAGTAACATCCAGAATAAATGACTTCATAAAAAGATGACCTACAATTGAGATTATGCAATTTATACACTTTAGGAAAGTTTTAGCCTTGATTTTCTCCATCATCAAGCCTCCAGACAAGAAATCCATCAATAAGACACCTATTCCTCTTAATAATATCTAAAATTTAGAAGAATATTTATGACTAAATCTACCTCTAAAAGGGTTGGATCCTTGATTTTCCATAAAATGAAGTTGTATGCTCACTTAAGTCTTCTAAAGGGAAAATGAGGTTCCATAGCTTTTTTGGAAGAAAATCATTATTCAAAGTCATGATTCACAATTTTTGGGCTAAAGAAAGAAGTTTTTTTTCTTTCATAAAGAAGAGTTTCAAGTGATGGATTCTCTAAAAAGAAGCTAAAAGTCCCTAGAAGCCTAAAAACAAGGCAAGTGACATTATGAAATCACTAAAGAAGAAATTAAAAGAGCATACTTTGGCATGACCTAAATCAGGTTATTCATTATAAGAATAACCTAAAATAAGCTTATATAAAGAAGCTTTCCCTAATAAACACTTAAAAATAATCAATACAAGGAAGAAGTATGGAGCACTTTTAAAGGTTCAAGAACCTTCATGAAAAGGGAACTCGACGTGTCCTTACACTAGGGTTGATCTTCTTAACTTTAAATATGAAATTATGGACTTCATACAACCCATATCGTCACATTAATAATTGGTTAAGAGAATAAAGCTCTAAAACCTCATAAAAAAAAAGCTCATTCGGCTAAGGAAAGGAAATAAGTTACGTAAGCTCCATTAGGACTCTTCAATATTCCTCGTGGCTAGGCATTACTTGTTTCACTTAGGCATAATATATTTCTCACTTAAATAAAAGTCATAACATCACAAAATAAGGAAAGGAGACATAGAAAACTAATGTCACACCCTTATTGTTCATCTTCTAAACTTTATCTCTAAGGAAGAAGGAATATGTTTGGCATATGCTTATGGTCCCAATAAGCATCCTTTAAAGATAATGCTAACTGTCTAATAAACGGTTCAGTGATTGCCATTTTGTTCTTTGCATATAAATAACTTGATTAAAGAAGAAATAATAATAAAAATAAAACTATCACTAACAACAAGAATGCAATGCTTATATTGATTTCTTATCTTTTAGCTTTCAAGCGCTAGGCTTCACTTATATTTGTTGCCTTTCTTAGTTTAATTCTTAATCTAGGCTTGTAATATTTAAGTTTTTTATTTAATATTAAGAGCTTATATAGTTTTTTTTAAGGTTGAGTTTAAATTAATCTTTACTTTTTATGCACTTTACTTGTACGATCTTGCTTTATTCTTTTCGTTCATGTGTGTTGCTTGGACTCTCTAATGATATTTCATCCCAACATTCTCTTTGATACTTGTTTTCTTATATATTTAGCTTTTTATTTTTCACTTATATACTTTTCACTATAGTTTTTTTTATTTTTTGTTTCTTTTAGTTTTTATTTGTTTTGTTCATCTTTATTTTTAACCTCTCCTTTATTTATTTTTTTTTATTTTTTTTGTGTTTTCATAATTTATCTCTCTTATTTGAGTGTTTTAATCCATCTCAGACACTCTTACCTCACTACTTAGCATTTTATCTTAGTGCTCTATGTCCATTTAAGTTCGGGTTCTCCTTACCCTTTGCCATCTTTGTGTTTCACTTATTTTCTTCTCCTCACTTTACACATACACACACCATTTGTCTACTTCATTATTTCCACTTTCATTATTTATTCCTCTAATTTCTTTACCTCAAACACCTCATCTCCCATACTATAAATAGCCCCGACATCCTCTGTTTAGAGTTTGCCTTGCTTAAATTGAAAAATCTTTCTTAGTTTACATTGAAGATTACCCCTAACAAGACTTAGACTATTATCCTTGCCACACACTTGCAGTATCACCTGTGCTAGACCTTTAGAGTATTATCTTTGCTTAACAATTGAAGTTACCTTCGCTTGACTTAAAAGCACCATTAATATGTTAAAAAACTTACATTGAACCCCAACAACTGCAAACTCAAGAAGTAACTTCATTTTTCTTCTCGTTCTTTAAGCCAAGACTAACATTTTTGGGAGATAAAAGATGAAAACAAAGCCTAAAAAAAAAAAAAATTACATTTTTACAATTGTACCCAAAACTCTCAAAATAGGTAATTATATTTAAACTTAGAAAATTTAATATTGATTATACCCATAGTCAAAATTGAGATAAAAAAAATTATGTCATTTGCAAAAAAAATGTTATTTTATGACTATCATACATATTACAAAAATAATAGTGAGATAAAAAGAATATAAATTATTCTTTATTTTTATATATTCATTTGAAATTTGATCATAAATTAAAGTATTAATCTTACACTTTTAAAATTTTAATTAATTATGAGTTTAACAATTAAAAAATATAATATTATACGTAATGAAGAAAGTAAATGAGAGGATTGAAAATAAGAAGACAAAATTTTAAAAGTAACTTCATCTTTTTCTTCCTAGTGTTTGGATAAGTGGTAAAAATGAGAGAAAAGAAAACATAAAATATTATTTTTTATTATTTAGAAAAATATAATCAACTTAAAAATTGTTCGTATATTTTTTAAAAAAGACAAAATAAATAATGAAAACACATTTAATTTTTCAAATTTGAAACTAAAATAAAGAAAGATAAATTTATTATTTTTTTCTCTCATTTTCGCTCTAAGTTTGAGTGATTTTTTTTTTTCCTAAGCCCATTATTAGATTCTTTCTAATTTTCCCTTCTCTCTACTTTTTTTTTCTGTTTTCAAATAATGAAAAATTAAAATTTTTATTTTCTTCTTCTTTTTTCACACCTTTCTAAATAAATAATCCAAGCAAAAAAATGATAATAATTTTAATGAATGATATAAATTTATCGTCTCAATCTTGCTTATAGACATAATCGATATAAATTGATCAATTTTCAGTATATCTATTTAGTTTTACAAAAATTATATAATGATGGAAAATTATAAAATTTTTTAAATATCATTTGGTATATACAATCAATATATATAATTAATTATAATCTCAAAATTAATTTTAAACAAGTGATTATCATTAATTAATTAATTATTAAAATAAAAATTTGATATTTATTAACCTAATTGTTTGATACATAAAATATTATAATTTCTACATAATACTATATAATTACAAATAATTATATATGTTGTGCTTATTTGCTTTTTATAGAAACAAGTGCCACTTTCGAAGGGTTGTTGTATCATGGACTTCTATTCATATACCATTATGGATCAGAAGTTTATGACACGTGTGAAAATTTTTTAAAAAAAAACGCACGCTAGTAAGCCTCCACACTCCACAATTTAGGCAACTTTTTGTCTTTTCTATCTTTATTTTGTCTTTTTTCATTTATTTATAAATGACATTTTTGTATGTTTTTATATATTATATATAATTATATTTATACAATGTATAATTATATCAATATATAATTATTTTATATTATTCAATTATATTATTATAATTATGTAATTTATGTTATTATATATAATTATATAGGAAAATTATATATAATTTATATTATTATATTAATTAATTTATATTATTACATTATTATATTAAATATTATATTAATATATTTTTTATTTTAATATAATATTAAATATTATATTATATTTATTATTATTAAATTGATTTTATGTTTTTTTGTGGTTCATTTGTTACATGGTGTAGGTTGATTAATTTAAATATACATATATTCATTTATTGTAAATTGTACGTCCATTTTTTATAAATTGTAAGTTCATTTTTTTTATAAATTGTATGTTCATTTAGTATAAATTGTAGATTCATTATTAGTAAACTATAAATTCATTATTTATAAATTACAAGTTTATTTTTTGTAAATTGTAAGTTAATTTTTTACAGGATTGAAGTTAGAATTATTATATTGAGGGGAAAAATTAAACTGCTAATATTATAAAAGTAAGTATTTATATCTTTTTGATCCAAAATTGTAATAAAAATATAATATTTTAAAGAGAATTAATAATTTTACACATAGATTGAAAGAATATATAAATTATTTTTTAGAGGAGGTTAATAATTTTTTCATACACTTATATTATAAATAAATAAAAAATTTGGTTTGTGGGAGCAAGGCTACCTTGAGCCCCATTTAGCTTCACTCTTGATTTTTTATAAACTGCAAGTTTATTTTAGTATAACTTTAAATTTATTATCAGTAATGACAAATTCATTTTTGTAAATTATAAGTTTATTTAGTATAAATTGCATATTCATGAGTTCATTTTTTGTAAGTTATAAGTTCATTTATTTATAAACTCTAGATTTTTTTTATAAACTGTAAGTTCATTTTTTATATTTAAATATTTTGATATTTTTATTTTTTTGTAATATTAAAATTGATAAACCCACCATTTATATAATTTTTTTTGCAAAAAAATAAGTCTATTTTTTAAATATATGAAATAATAATAATAATAATAATGTCAATATAATTAAAAATAAAAAATGTATAAAGTATAAATATGTATATTTAAAATAAAAATAAAAATTGTTAAAAATAAATAAAATAATAATATTTAAAATAAAAAATTATTAAAAATAAAATAAAATAGTAATTATGGAAAACTTTTTTATATTTATTATCATACAGTATTTTATTCATGCTATAATTTGTCGCTTTCGTAGAAGTTCTTTCCTAAATATTGTGGGCCAATAATAACGTAAATAATAATAATAATAAAAAACCAAAGTCCAAATACTAAATGCAAAGCCCAATCTCACCCTGGCCGCTCAATCACCGCCAGAAATCTCATAACACCACCACCGCCACCTTCATCCCCGCCGTGAAACCCACCGACGTTCGTGTATCTATAAATCTTTATAAAAACAGAAAACTTTGAGCTGGGAGCTCTTACCTTTTATTTATTGCCTCGCTAGTTTTTTCTTTTTGGAAACCTAAAAATTGGAAATTGTTGTCCAGTACATGGCTGCCCAATCCCCAGCTTTAAGTTCCGACGCCACCACTTTCCCTGCACACCGTATGGACACGCCGCCGAAGACCCAGCGCGGTCTCAATAAACCCAAGTGTATTCAGTGTGGCAATGTCGCTCGCTCCAGGTACTTTTCTTTACTTAAGGAATTGATTTTAATGTTTATGCCTTACATGGTTCATGGTTATGTCAATAACTATATTATTGGAAGATTTATCAGTATGGAACTAAACTTATCAATTTTTGAACCTGTGATTTCTATAAACTGAAAATGAGAGATATTTGGCTCGAAAAGGAAAAGTTTTGGTCTTTTCTTGGCATAGGTAAAATTTTTCGAAATTCTCAACTATGAACAAGTTACTTTGATGTTCTGGTGTTTATTGTGCTATATGTTTCTTATGGTGTCATCGGGATATCAGTTTATTCGATTTACAGCTGGAAAAACGGAGAAGGATGATAAACATCTTGGGAGAAAACTGAGTGGATATTTTTTTTGTTTACTTTATTTTCTTCCTGGACAAGTACGAGATGGATTAAGAGGGGCATTAGTGGCAATCCAAATCCTGCAGCCATAATCTTCTTCCTCCTGTATTCTATCAAGCAGCATTATTTGACCCCAAAATAAATTCGATTTGACTGTCAGATAGCTGGTATAGCTTTCATGAATCACACATACTCGCATACACATTCAGCATTCCAGCTTTAGGGCTGTGGATGAAGCAACCTGGACGTAAAGCAGTATCCTCGATTTATTGAACGTGCCATTTAAGATTATAACAACTTTCTTTTTGAGTTTTGAGTTGCCAATCAGATCCCTAATCTTTAACACGAAGGTGTCAAATAGTTTAGTTGCTTGTGGGATGAGTGAGAACTGTATATGAATATTGGGTTTGGAAAATTCATAGCCCTGAGTAAAGATTTGTGCTCAAACTGATATCTTTATACATTAACAAATTAATGCTTTGAATTTCATTATTTCAACATAATTCTGCTTTGCATCTGTCACTAAATATTTTTGGTTCTTGGTTGTGTAGGGTAGATATGGTATTTACATAAATTGCTTAATTAATGTTTCGATGGTCATTTTCATCTTCGAATGGTCAGTGTCTGAAATAACTTTGCTTTGTAGCTTTCACTAAAATTAGGTTTTGGTCAACAACACATCTTTTACTTGAATAACATCTAGTTACTTTATCATTGCCACATATTGATTTTGCTGTCAAGGGCTTGCCTGTGCGTATCGCTTTTCAGTGAGATAGGCACTTCATAAAGCTTAAGTTGGTTTGCAGTCAAACAACTGGCTCAATCAGACCGATATATTCTGTTGATATAAATTGAAATTTATGAAATTTGTATTGGGGTGAATGCTGATTTTTCAAGCACGATAAGCTAGTGAGTATCAGTAACAGCCTAGCAATTTCCTTTTCTGTAAGACAAAGAGATTGCTACTGGTAAATGACAATTTTTTGTTGCATATGGCGGCTGATAGTTGAAACTTAATATACTGTTATGTGGTCATTGTAGATGTGGCTATAAGATTGAATTCATGCCACATATCTTTATTATGATATGTAAAAATTAGTTACTTTAGGCTCGTATGCATGCATAATGAAACAGTTTCATGTATTTTCATTTCATTGACACATTTCATAAACTACCTATGCAGGTGTCCCTACCAGTCATGCAAAAGTTGCTGCTCAAAAGCTCAAAATCCCTGCCATATTCATGGTATGCCGTTATCAGTGTTTATATTGTTGAATATTTGTTCTTTTGAATATTTATTCTTTTTTTTGCAGTATAGTTTTTATTTGAAAAATGAATTCAATGTGAATTTCATCTCCAAATGAGTCCAAAGAAGATTTATAAGGGTTTTTTTTTTTTTTCAATTTATTGTCTTTTTTGTGCTTCTTCTTTTGTTTTCTTTTGGTGAAAGTACCTGTTGGATGCTTTGCCCAAGTAGCCAAAAACTGCTTTAAGAAGGCTGATTTGGTCATCTTTGCCATGGAAATCTCAAAAAGCAGTGCATCGAAGGGCATCACATTTATCAAATGTGTGAGAGCCTTGCAGGAAAATTTAATTTTGTTATCATCTTTGGTGGATCTAACAGTGGTTAATAATTAGATTTTTTGAGCTTTCAAATGTTTTTTAAGGTCTATGCATGAAATTTAATAAAGAAGCAAGGGAATAGAATGTAGGTTGAAAGGACACTTCTGTAAAGAAGCAAGGGAATGACAGTTCTGTAAAGAAGCAAGGGAATGAAATTTGAAAGCAAGGGAATGAAATTTAATAAAGAAGCAAGAGAATGACAGTTCACAGACACTTTTCTATTCTAATAAGTACAGGATTCCATGCTGTAAACAATTTAATAAATGCCAAGAAGATCATCTAAAGTTGACATAAAAATGCCAAAGACATGGTAAAAATTTTAGAAGCTACTACATAAGTAACTGAATAGTGTAGGCTGTAATTATTTCTAAGGTCTTGTTCTTTTGTTCGGAATTTGCTATTAATAATTGTTAGGCCTTAGAATTTTTGAAATTATAGAACTAATAGTCACAGAAATCTGAATTGGTTTTTCTATCTTCCTTGATATTTGAATATGCTGTCTTATAGGTTAAGTGATGATCAGGATAATTTATGGGTATTCCAATACATGCGTAATGAGAGATGGATTGATGGTAAATAGAACAGTAATAACTGTAGTGAAAGTAATATTGGTTATGTTATTGGGAGTGATGTAGAGATTAAACTGAAAACTGAATGGCGTATTATATGATGGTTATACTGCTAATATGCTAGCGGTGCTTGTCATAGTCATGGTTGAGGTCTTAATTGTATTAACAATTATACTGCCGCTGGTGGTTATACTATTTCTGGCAAAAGTGATAGTGAGGGTACTATGGACACTAGGTAGCATACTAATGAGTAATGATAAAGATAGTCATATCATGAAGTAAAAGTGGTGGTGGTGTAGTCATAAAGAGAGCATAGGGGGCAACAATTGTGGCAATGGTAAGAATATTCATATTGTTTAAGTATAATTTGGATATGCAAGTCTTAACTAGAATGTGGGACTTTTTCTTAACATAGTGAATTCAAATGTGAGAATTTTAGTCCCTTCTCCTCGAAGGATTTTTAATTTCATGAGAATTAGAAGTTCAAAGCAATTGATCCAAAAGGATTCTGGAATATGATACATTTGGTGTATTTTCAAGATTCAAAATCTGTGCCCATAATTCTTATGTAAGAGGAACTGTGCAAATTCTAGATAGGAATTGCAGCCAAGTCCTTGAGCTGCCACCGCTGATAATAGCACTCTTGTATTTATGATTTATGTTTAAAACTCACATAGCTTTGAATTTGAGCTGCATTGAGATAAGTGAAGGTCATTCTGATATTGGTGTCACAACTATAAAGTTCATATGCCAAGCAGAGATAAATAATCAACACCTTTTGTAGGTGTAGAAATTTGGATGCTATATGTTCTCTTTGTCTGTGAAGAAAGTGATTCCTAGTACCTGCAATTGTCTGAAAGTTTACCATCAAGAATGGGGCATTAAGAATTTAGACTGTATTCTGTTGTGAGTGATGCAGACAAGGAATTCAAGAAAATGTTCAAATTTGAAGACTCAGGCTTAGTATTATGATCTAGATTTAATATAGTGATTTTTGGAAAGATTATAAAGTATTTTCTAGTATTTTTAGAGTGGTATTTACATATCTATTTAAACAAATAGCTGCTGGTTCAGTGTTTTAGCGTTCAGGGGCAATTTTATAATTTCCAGATTTACTAGAAAACTTCTGTTGGTCAAGAAAATATTAATTCCTTTTAAGTTTTGTTGGTCAAGAAAGTATTAATTCCTTTTAAGTTTTGTTTGGGAGTCTAATCCTTGTACAAATATGATTAAATTAATTTGAGAATCCTTTAGCTTAAGGGTTTAGGATTAGTTACAAGTCTATAAATTATCCACATTTGTAATGCTCTTTATATAGTTTTCAGCTAATAAAGATTTCAGCAGCTATGCTAATTTCATTTGAGCTGTGTGACACATTTCAACCATTGGTATGATGCCTTGGGAACCTTGGATGTGATGCCTAAGGATGTTTAGTTGTGATGCGCAAACTCTTTTTTGCTCACATGCTACTGTTACTTCCCTTAATTATCCTTACAAACAGTCACAAAATCTTCTCATACGTGTCTAATTTCAATTCTTAACCCTAATCCTTTCAAACCCTAATTGCTCAACTAAATTCATATTCATTCTAGCTTGAAAATAAGCCTTTATAGCCACCCTGCAACATGTCTTCTGTTAGTGAGGCTTTTGTATACTCCGTAGTTACCTAATTCGCTCCTACCTCCATGGTACTGCATTTTGGGACGTGCGTCCCAATTTGCGGCTCTCTAGAGCTCCAGGAACGCCCTGGAACCCGTACTATAACGTTAATAATAGTTCAGTTTGCTACTGCACAGATGAAGAAGAAGAAGAAAAAGATGTGAAAGGGAAAAGGAGGGTAGATCTAGGGTTTTATGTTGGGTTGTGCACTTCTTTTAATGTTTCATTAGGCTGGGTTTCTTAAATAAAGTCTCTTTAAAGACTTTTTTTTTGTTTTTTTCTCTTTGTTGGAAATTAAAAGTGTCTCCACTTCTATAATGCTCGTAATCTTGGCTGTCTCTTATCTATATTCTATAATTAATAGCTTTTTGATAAAAACAAAAAATTGAAATTAGCTAAAACTCTATTTCCTAAACCAAAGCAAATGAAACGTCTCTCATGTTAACGTTGTAGGCTTAAGAATTATATATATACACATAGATAGCAAAAGAAAATTACGGCACTTCATTCTCTCAAGTTGAATTTTGGAAAAAGAAAATTACAAGAGCCTCAAAAAGCAAACATAATAGAACTGTTTAAGTTCTTATAGCAAGGTATAAAATTATTTTTGAAGTAAAATTTAATTCTAACGACCTGAATAAATATGGCTCATGTACCATGTTCCATATTAGCGTACCAACTAAGCCTACCCCTAACATGCCAGGAAAAAAAAAAAACTAGCGTACCACATTCCCCTTTTACGTAGCACGACCCGGAACGTACTGCATTCCAGGTAAATATGGTATAATCTATTTTGCCCCTAGTAAGTGGGGAAATTTCACTCAACTAATCAAATAGTCCACATTTAGGAGCAAGTATCTTTATTTTTCCCTTGAATAAGAAAATTCCTATTTGGCGGTGTTCCCATCAGCATATTATTCTTTATATCGGAAGTATAATTTCTTTGATTTTAAAGATATATAATGCAAATTGCATTTTATCGTTTTCTTTGATGTCATTTATTTTGTAAATTCAGTTTTGAAAGCAAATGCAACTTTTCCAGACAAGACACCAACTTCAAGCACTCCTCTGTTTGACCATCAATCAACTGAAGTATCTCCTGCAGTGTAAGTTGCAGGCTTCATTCTTAAAAATGTACTTGGGTTATACAGCATTGTTGTTGAACTTTAATGGGCATTTTCTAGTTATAATAAGCTGTTTTCTTGCTATAATATTTTACTGCAACCCAGTAGATTGGATTTGATTAAATCACGGAAAAGTGGACCTTGTCGAATATCACTTTTGCTGGCAAATGTTTTATTTCGTGGAGCTCTGATGTAGCATCTTGTTAGAACATCAGTAATTGAGATTCAGTCCTTATCTGGGTTGTTTATTTTTTCTTTTCAGGAGTTCTCTTAGAGCTCAATCACTTAGACAACTTTCTAGCAATTTTTCTCAATTCAACAATTTGCATACTTCACGTACAAAGAAGCCATTGACCAGAAAGGTGCACTGTAGTGACTTGATATCTTGTAATGCCTGATTCTGTTAATGTTTTGTGTGTGAATGATTTTCATTGTCTGGGGCCTATTGCAGGAAGCTGCAACTATAAATGAATGGAGGTTTTCCAAGTTGAAGGAATACAGGGAAAGAAACATTGAAGTGGAAAATGAAGCCTTTGGTCGATACATGCAAAATATTAGCTTACTGGAGGAGGTATTTTCTGAGAAATCTTATCCGGAAAGCTCTACGAAAGGATCCACAGAGGATGGCTCTTGTTCTTTGAATTCCAGCCATGATTCTACAGACATCGAGAATGTGGTTGTGGGACTGAAGTTGAAGCTCACTACAAGAAGTGAGAATGTTCGAAAGCGGATGCAACAAATAGTTGGTGGAGGGTTAAAGAAATTTCAGAAACGTGAGCTTAATGATGGTGTTAATGCACCTCACGGGGTTAATTTGCATGATAAAAGGCCAGGGAAGACAAAAAGTTCGTGGGCTGAGAGGGCTTCAGCTTTTGGTGATCTTATTGACAAATTGAACAAAGCCCAAAATGAGGAGGATCTATCAACTTGCCTGGATGTGAAAGTCCAGCTCTACAATCACCATATTCAAACAAAAACTGAGGACGTGGAGGTATCCCAAGAAGTGACTGCCAAGAATGACTTGACACCCAGAAAAGAACTGGATTATCTCTCACAACAATTGTTTAGAAAAGTGGAAATTGATCAGGAAACTCTCAACGACATTAGCGCGCATTTCTCTTCCCTACAAAGTGTAGTAAATTTATGATATATGTAGCTAGATTTTCCATAGGGACTGAAGGGTAGGTTAGGTTAGCTAGAAGATTTAAGAGTATGTTTTTATACAGTGATGAAGCTCATTACCATCTTCCTCAGGTGCAGTCAATACATTGTGCAAAATATTGCATAAACTGATAATTATCTCCAGTTTCTGCTGTCATGCATTGTGTGAATCTGGTATATTTCAATGTGAAGAAAGCTATATCCTAGTTTGTTTCATTTTCGTTGTGATTAATCTGTCTGAATCAATCTGGGAGAAAAGAATTGAGTGTTGGTATGGAATCTGTTGTTGCTGCCCATACAGTTCAGGCAATGCCCAGAAACTTGCACAGTATGTCTAGAAAGGCCAAGTTAACTTTTTTATCCTAATTGAAAAACACATTTTAATATTGATTCAATTAAGCCCAATTTTTGGCCAAAACCAATCTTTCTAAACTCCCAGTCTCGTAGCTCATCCTCTCTTCCATTTTCTTCTCTAATCGTTACTTTAATATTTCTTCTACTGTTTTTCGTTTGGTTTTTTAGGGGTAAAAAATGAATGAATTTGTTCAATTTTTTTGTGCCATGTTTTAAATTTTGTCATTGATTTTAGTTGATTGACTTTGGATTCGTAGGGAGGGGCTGGACTGGCTGAGTGTTGGTGAGAGTGAAATGGGCCACTGTCCTCCATTTTAAGGGTGAACCAACCGATTGACTGTTTGGCAAATTTTATCATAGACCACTGTCACAATGTTTTGTAGTCAGGGGTCTAAAACACATTTATTGATAAATACAGAAGATTTTATTTTTTTTCATATTTACCGCTCTATTTTTTTTAAAAAAAAAATTCTTTTTTTACTTTAAACTTCATTTTTTACTTTAAATATATATATATTTATATTTTTATAAATTTCTGTCTTATTATTATTATTATTATTATTATTATTATAAATTTATTTGTTATTATTATTATAATTATTATTATTATAAAAAAAATACATAATAATTATTATTATTATTAGAAAAAATATACATTATTATTATTATTATTTCATATGTTTAGAAAAAATATAATTATTTTTATTTTCACATAAATTAAGAAAAAGAGTAATTTAGAGGTGGAGGTTTTTAGTAATTTCATTTTTTATAAATGAATCAATAATGTGTAAAAAATGAATTTACATTGTACGTTCTTTTTTTGTAAATTATAAATTTATTTTAGTATAAATTATAGATTTATTATTAGTAAACTGTAGGTTTATTTTTTGTAAACTGTAGGTTCATTTTAGTATAAATTATATATTCATTATCAATAAATTATAATTTTTTTTTTGTAAATTGTAAGTTCATTTTTTATAAACTATAAATTTATTTGGTATAAATTGTAGACTCATTATCAGTAAAATATAAGTTTATTTTTTTGTAAACTGTATATTCATTTTTTGTAAAATATAGATTTATTTTTTATGGTTAAATATTTTGATATTTTTAATTTTTTTGTAATATCAAAATTGATAAACATTATAAACTTATATATTAAACATAAAATATATTATAATTAATCCTAAATTATTACATTCTTTTATTTTTAATTGAAGATTTTAATATAATTATAATTTTCTTATTATTATATTATTTTTTATATTTTATATTTTGATATTATATATAATATAAAATAAATATTTATTAGTTTAAATAAATTATATACATCTGAATTGATTTTTATGGAATAAAAATCTCATTTATTAGAAAACGAAAAAAAATAAAACAAGATAAAAAATTAAAAAAAAAAGTATACCAAAGAAAAAATACATAACAAAGAGAAAATTTTTAAAAAAAAAAAAAGAAGAAAGTTGAGCCCGGACATGAAAGAAGAAAATTGTCCATGTCTATTTTTTATTTAAATGTTACACTTGTCATAAACTCATGTTATATATATATATATATATATATATATATATATATATATATATATATATATATATATATATATATATATATGTCAAAAATATTATATAATTTTATTATATAATTTATGTTGTTTT
>CATIWR010215296.1:0-37309 GCA_949677035.1 Omphalea diandra
CCACACAGGCTATCAAATGATCTTGCCACACAGGCTATTATATCATTGCCACATAGGCTATTATATCATTGCCACACTAGCTGTTGCCACATAGGCTATCAAATATTATCCTCACATAAGTTATCAAATATTATCGCCACATAAACTATCAAATATTGTCACCACATAAGCTATCAAATATTATCGCCACATAAGCTATCAAATATTATCGCCACATAAGCTATCAAATATTATCGCCACATAGGCCATCAAATATTATCCCCACATAAGCTATCAAATATTATCGCCACATAAGCTATCAAATATTATCGCCACATAAGCTATCAAATATTATTGCCACATAGGCCATCAAATATTATCGCCACATAAGCTATCAAATATGCACTAATGATATCATTTTGTCAAGTTCTTATATGCACTATACTCTTTTAAATTTATTTTATAATTAATACAAACAATTTTGGTATGCATGAATTGAAAAAGCAGCATAAGCATGAAAAATGAGGCAAATAAACAAATTAATAACTTTGAAACAATTCTAGAAATCTCATAGGTGATTGTCTTACAAACTAGTTTAATTTTGTAATATAATTTGATGTTTGCATGCATATCATGGTTTTATGATGATGCCTAAAATTCAAAACAACCAACAGACAAAGGGAGAATAAATAAATGAGAAAAAAAAGAAGAAGAAAAGATGGATGGCCTAGCACAGTCAAAATAGTGTCAACTAGGTATGAGTAAAGGTCATAGATAATGTGCACCTCTTTACCTAGCTTTAAAACCTTCGAGCACATTTTGGGAAGGAAGCGCTCGAGGGGCGACACTGAAGTGAATCCCTAGCCCATAATCGAAGCTGCCAAATTGTCACATAAGATGTCATTCCCTTAGGAAAATCAATAATAATATCATAGAATTTGTGCTTTTGAGCATCAAAGTGGGACATCAAGAATATTAATCAACGAAACCTAAGACAGCTATGTCCAAAGAGAACTTTAGAGTGAGAAAGAAAAGAGAAATAGGAGAAATGATAGAATTAGACTTAGGGCCAACTAGAGGGGCTTATATATTTGGGGTTATCTATACATATGACAAATATCCTTTATGTTCTTAAAATGCTAGTACTCTTTCATGTTTTTTATGTAATTGATTATAAAAATAAGTCATTATATATACATACTACTAAACAACCTAGTAAAAGAAAAAAAAAAAAGGAAGAAGGAAAAGACAAAGATAAAGATAAAGACAAAGGAAAAAGAAAGTAAGGGAAAGGAAAAGAAAGGAAAATGAGACTTGTAACCTGAGGGTAAACTCCTTGGATCAACTTTAGTGAAATAAGTAAAATACTTTACACATTTGAAGATCTATATTGAATTAGAATAAACCTATCTAAACACCAATGCATCTATCAAAATAACCCTTAGAACACATAGCTCTTTGCAAATGCTAGTCGAAAGAACCATTAACATCTAACCTTATCTTTAAATTCATGACAAAACACAAGATTTCTTTCTATGTACGCTAGAAGGTCTGTCTAATTAACACTTGTTATTAGAGTGATAATTGGAGTACATAATCAATTTTAACACTTGCCAAATGCCTGTTTAACCATTAATTTTTCTAAAATGGATATCATAATGCAACTTCAACCTCTGCACATGCAATAAGGGATACTAAACCAACATTTCAAGTAGAAATGGCTATCAAAATATAAAACTATCCTTAGTGCATGCCAAAAAGGTTATTAAACTAATTTTTCATAATAGAATGGTTGTTAGGATATAAAACCTTTTGTACTACCTACTATAATGTTATTAAACTTTTGTTATACTTCAATGGCCATTAGGACCTCAATCGTAACCCTAGTTTGCTTAAGGGTTACTAGGAATGAATATTTAACACTTGTACCTGCTAGAAAGTTGCCAAAAAAGCTTAATACTTGCTAGAAAATTTTTAAGATACTTAGTATCTACTTGAGAACTACTGGAAGTGAACATTTGATAATGGTACCAATCATAAACATGCCAGAGAAGATTAATACCTATTATAAAGCTATCAAGACATCCAGGAGCTTTAGTGCCTTCTTGGGGTGCCATAGAAGAATTGTATCCTTTTTTGGTGTATACATCAACAATGTTTTATTGTGCCTTATTCAGGAGTCATTTCTCAAATGTCATTTTACAAGCAATATAAAGTAGGTAAAAAATAGTTAGCATTGCACTTTATGGCTCAAAATGCAAGCCTAATGTTAATAAATAACCTAAATTATCCTAAAAATGTGGAGGAAACATCGCAAAAAGAAGGAATATAGCTTGGAAGAAGCCTTAAATCAAGCATGAATCAAGCCCAACCAAACTTCATCTTTGAAGAGAGAACCTTTAATTTGTTGTACAACTAATAACTTAGTTGTATAATTAAGTCCTAAACCTCAACAAAGG
The DNA here is from genome assembly GCA_949677035.1 of Omphalea diandra. NCBI lineage: Eukaryota > Viridiplantae > Streptophyta > Magnoliopsida > Malpighiales > Euphorbiaceae > Omphalea > Omphalea diandra. Next base: position 2,439 of record CATIWR010215296.1, read on the forward strand.
GAAGTTTTTAGAATAGTTAACCTTTAACTCCCAACCTTTAGTCCATACAACCTACTATTTAGTCGTACAAACAATTTGGAAACCCTATAATTCAAATATTCTTTAATCATATTAGTTAGATGTTGAGAATTGAGGATAACTTGAGCCATTTGGCTTAAGTCTACCCTTTTTACCTCTATAAATATTAAAGAAGAGGAAGAGGCTTAGAGACCATAGTGTTATTCTACCAAAATACATAGTCACCATCATCAAAAACTCTAAACACATTAAAATCTAAATACCCAACCTACCAATCCATAATTTAAGATATAAATAAAGTTTTATTTAGAGGACATTTCACTCACTTAAGCCCAAGGCATACCTAAAAAGCATACAAGATCCTAATCTCTCCACTCTTCTCATTCTTTTTTTTTTTTTCTTTTAGTAAGAGAAACAGTGCTAAAGGTCTTTAAAAACTTAATACTTTGTACAGACCATTAGCTTGGCTATATAGACTACCAATTACTATATACAATCAAGTTTGACTGAAACTAATAGATTAATATCTTTTTCTTCTTTTTTGTTTTCATTTTTGGTTTAGGATTTCTTATGAATTATAGCAATGGAGATGCATAAGTCTTAAAAATGATCCATCCCTTTTAAATAAGAGGAGTAATGATAAAGAATAGTGCTTGTTTAACATTTCTCATGTTCTTAAACTATATTTTTCTTTTCACTCTCTTTACATGCTTTGCTAAAATGATTTTAGGAGTATGATAAGGAGATGGATTTCAATATCCTATGAACTTTTCATTCCATCTTCTTTTAATGAGTATTTGTCCTTATAGGTTACTTGTAGTCTTTGTTTTCTTCACTCTAGGAAGGAGTGACAAGCATGCTAGCTTGCATACTATCTCCACCTTATTTTTATGATCAAACAATTGATAAGATGAAGGCTTAGTCCTCTAGGACCCTCTATCATACTTTAATTATTGATTGATCATATGTATATTCATGGCCATAGTTATGTTTTCATGAACATTCTTTCATCCTCTTGATATCCTAACTTGCCTTATGGCTAGTGGTATCCATGGGATGCCCCTAACATGGAAAAGCTCTTTAGAGCATTCTTAGAAAAGTATCCAGTGATCCTAGGAATCCAAGTTGGTAACTTAAATCTTACCTAAGGCCTTTCCTTAATCCTTCATATGCACTTCTTGATCTTGATACATTACATATTCATGCCATATATATATTTCTTATCGATGCTTTACATTTATTCTATTATATTAGTTTATTGACATATGGATATTGGACATAGATTGAATTCTTAGGTTCCTTTACTTGAAGTTGGTTATGTTTGGGATACATGATCGCGAGAAGGCTTTTGTGAGGTTGATAACACTTTTAGACTTTAGGGCAGTGTAAGTTTTCATTTTGATCTTAATATTGTCTTAACATGTGTTCCTTTTTGTAGTTTGAGATGCACATTATTCTTATAATTAATATATATTGATGATTATAAATGTTACCCCATTTAGGATCATGTTTGTACCCCCTCCCTATGATGAGTGTTTCCAATGGTTTGGTTATATGTTTAATGTGAAACATAATGAGATGTGCTTGCAATCTTAAGTGGAAAAATATTATTTGTATCTTAATAGTGGATGCTCTAAGCACATAACATGTGGATCTCTTTGGTCCTACTAAGACTACTAGTTTAAGAGGCATGTATTATGAATTTGTCATTGTAGATAACTTCTATAGGTACACTTGGGTTTTATTCCTTCCTCATAAGGATTCTTGTTTTGATACTTTTGTCTTCTTTTAATTTGATTTCAAAATTAAAAAGATTTAAAAATCTCAACAATTATAAGTGATCACGGAGGATAGTTTGAAAATGCAAAATTTCAATGTTTTAAGATGAAAATGGTATTCCACATAATATTTTGACTCTTATAATTCCTCAAGAAAATGGAATTGTTGAGAGGAAAAATTGAGCACTTTAAGAAATGTTTATAATTATGGTCAACAATGAAAACAATTTTACGTAGAAGTTATAAACTCTTTTTGTTATGTTTTGAATAGAGCTTTAGTGAGACATATTTTGAAGAAAACTCATTATGTGTTTAAGAAAACCTAAGATTTCTTATTTTAAAGTTTTTTTTTTATAAGTGTTTCATTTTGAACACTAAAGATAACCTTGGTAAATTTGATATCAAATCAAATGAAGGATCTTTTTAGGCCAATATACCACAAGTAGAATATATAGTGTTTTAAACAAGAAAACTCTTATTGTAAAAAAGCCAATGCATGTTGTATTTGATAAATCTCACCAAGATTTTTCTAGAAAGGAAAAAGATATTGATGATCTTATAGGTCTCATGGATAAGCATAACATTAGAAAAAATAGCAAGGAGATGGATGACAAGCAAAAGGAGGATTATAACTTAAATGAAGATCCACCTCTTACCTCTCTAAGTATGAAGCAAATGGTCTAACAACTTGAAAATGAATGGATGTACAAGAAATATCATTCCAAAGATCTTAACAATAGTGTAGCATCAAAAAGGGTATTGACTAGATATTCTGTTATAAAAACTTGTAATAACCTTACCCTTGTTACTATTTTTGAGCCTAAGCTATAGATGAAGCTATTAAGGATGAGCATGGAGTTCTTGTTATGTAATAAGAACTCAATAAATTTGAAAGGAAGAACTCAACAAATTTGAAAGGAAAAAGATTTGGAACTTTGTTTCCAAACCTAGTAAATGGGTGTTTAGAAACAAACTTGATGGGCTTGGATCTGTATCTAAGAATAACACTAGGTTGGTAGCCAAGTGTTACAACTAAGAGGAAGTTATGGACTATGATAAAGCCTTTATAACATCCTTGTCCATATTCATTGGCATTCTCACATGAACCTATTCACTGCATAAATGATTTGCAATCCTACATGAACATAAGCATTGGATACATGATCATTTAGATATGTGAATTGGATAAGCACAACGATGACATTTGCACCATTACATTTAGGACACTTGAACATATATGTAATATTTGTATAGTTGGGTGGCAAATTATCTTATGTTGTGTACATGTTGTAGTATTATAAATAATGGTGTTTTGGAGCTTATTTAAAAGTATAACGAGCACATAAGGATTAGGAGATGGATGAAGGTAATGAAAGAGTGAGGAATAAGGACTAAAAGGGGAAAAGTGAACTTCCAACCAATGGAAATGAGAAACCACGATTTTGTCTTGTTACAATAGGTTTACAAGTGGAATTTTTCATCCTTTAGGATCAAAATGGAGAGGTTAAATGTAAGGGGTAGCAGAAGAAAAAGAGAGTTAAGGAAGAAAGAAAGAAAAGAATAACAATAAGAATAAAAAGAAAGAGAGGGAGAAAAGTGAGTTGCCTAGGAAGGAATCCTAAGCTTTTCTAGCTCTGAAAAAATAGGTAAGTTAATTTATCTTCTTCCGATAAGAAATTAATCCCTCATGACATGTTAACCATGCATGGTTAGTAAGAATTACAGAGTATTTGAGGTAGAGCTCATGTATGGAATTTGAAATTCATGAGAAATAAAAGTTTATTGTGTTGGATTTATTGTTATCGCTGAATTTTGTACCCACCATTTCATAACCCTAGAAGAGGAATTAGGGAAAATGTAAAAAATAAAAGTGGTAGCTTTATGGTCATGTAAATGTATGTAAAACATTTTTTCTTAATTTGGTGTGTGTGAGGAGATATGGCTCCTTAATTAGGGTTGGTTCACAACCAACTAAAATCACCTTAGTCTTTTTATTTTCTTATATTTTGAAGACCTTATGTTCTGATTTAAACAAAGTGAAAAACATAAAATTTGCAGGTTTATATCCCTTATAAATACTTGTAAAGTAGTTTTGCTTGATTTGTTGTGTGGAAAGAAATATGGCTCATTGATTGTGACTGATCTTGCACTCAATGGAACCTCATCAGTCTTATAATTATGTTTTCTAAGAATTTAAGGGCCACAAAATCGGACTTTGGTGTTGTGTTAAACTTAAAATTTGTATATTTATGTCTTATCTACATGATTGTGAAATATTTTTGCCAAATTTAACATGGTTGATGAGATGTTGCACCTTCATCATGACTGATTTTCAATATGTTAAAAACCTACTCACCTTAAGATTTGTCATTTTTGTGTGACTTTATAGACAAAATTAGACAAGGAATAAAATATTAAAAATATTCCTTTATGTGTTTTGTAACTTCTGGTAGATCAGTTTTGTAATTAGATTTCTACAATTTTAGATATGCCCGAGATCGTAAGATCTACTCAGACTTAGATGACATTGAAATAAGGCAAAATTCAAAAATTTACCACATTTTCTATATATCTTATATTAAAATGAAATTTGACCATGTTGTATCATTATATGTCTAGTGTATTTGAAAAAAGAATCAAGTCATTTGGATAAGTATATAGAGTTACTATAGAGAGAGTGTAGCAAGGGCAGGCTGCCATATAAGGAAAATATTTTGTGATGCTCCACTGTTGTTGCAAAATCCTAATGGTCATTGGTCGATTTTTCTTAATGAATATCGCAAAGAGTAAATGGTCATTAAAGCATAATAGGTAAATGAAATAATCCAATAGCTAGATGTAACAATTGTTAGTCAATATGCATTGATCATTATTTGTAATTCTAATGATCATTTTTTTAGTCGATATTTAAATAACTTTTTTTTTCTTCAAATCACTCATATCACTATTCTCTAGCATTCATACTCTTAAATTCTCTCATTATTTCTTATGTTATTTCTCTCCTACACCTTTCAAAACTTTTAAATCAATCTCTTAAAGATCAATGCCCCCAAAATTAGCTGCTACTAAGAGGTTCAAGCAAAATGCTAATGGAAATCCTTAACTCCATTCTAGCTTAAGTGTTAAGGATATAATAACTTCAACACTTGATGTGAAGAGAAAAAAGAACCTTTCTTAGCTCCTTCAGTACCTGAGAGACCTAGGATTAGTTTTAAAGTAAAGCAAAGGCTAACGTTGCTACTGTTGTAAAAAAAGAACACAAAGCTTATGGTAGGGATTTACTAAATATTATGATTGTACGTCATAAAATTTGATTTCCTAATAAGTAGTAAGTAAAGTTAGGCTTCAAAATTTCAAAAAGAAATATCAATGGGGTTAAATTCATTGATTTGAAGGATTTAAAAAAAAATACAAACTCATTGATGAGGTAGATGAGCTTACAAAAGGCATTGGGTGGGAATTTTTCTCTAGGATTGTTAATCATACTTACATTGAGCCCATGGTAGAATTCTTAGTAACCTCAGATGTCATATATGACAACTATGAATTCACTAAAACCCTTAGGAGTATAAACTCTAGACTTTTCAAAAAATCCTAGAAAATGACTCCAAATTAAGGTTATTCCGAGTAACCCCTTAAATTCAAATTAAGGTTTAATGGAATTTGGAAGCAAATCATTAAGACTAATTCCATTTATCACTCTAATAACAAGGCTTCCAAAAATAAAAGCCATGCTCTTATAATTACCCATAGGTTTATTATGTGGAATAAAAATGGCAGATAGGCAATCTAATGGCTACTGCACCACACAATACTTGTTTTACCTTTGGTGCATGGTAAACAAGAAAAAGATTGATACTTCATGGCTACTAATGGAAAGGTTTGAAAGCCAAGTAGACAAATCTAACTCTTTTATGATGCCTTATTACATTGCAAGGATTGCCAAGTATGTTAAGGTAATTCTAAAGATTGAGGAATAAATAATTGAAGCAACCTTCCTATTGCAACCTTTGCTAGCTAATAAGCAATATTTGAGAAGATGCTCATTGGTATGGAGATCATAAAGAGGCAAAATTATGGGCTGATCATCCTCACTAATGAAGAAAAAGTTATATAAGAAGAACATCAAAGTTTGGAAGAAGTAGTTACAATAAGTGTAGAAGCAACTATTAGGATTAATTATACGTTAGCATCTCCAGCTGCTTTAACAGAAGAAGTTCCTTCAATTGCACTAGTGCCTACGCTAGCCCAATCAACACTACCATAAGACAAACCTCTTACCACTTTATGAAAAACACAATTGCTCCAATAAATAAATGTGAATAATGCTAATATTATAAGACTTAAGACTAAGCTTACAACTCTCCAAACTCAAACAAATGAGCTTAGCACCTAAATTAGAGATGAGAACTAAATCTTATATTAGATAGTTAAAGGTCTCTATCTCAATCTTGGTTTGGATTTTAAGGATAAGCTTAGTAATGATAACGACATTAAAGTTGCCTCCAGTTACTTCTCTATAGAACCATAACCTAAAACCACTCCTAATCCCCTAATTCAAAAAGCTTCTTGTTAGTTTCTTATTTGTTTATTTTTTAAATGTGTTTTCTAAACTTTTTTCAACCTATCAAATGAAGGGACAAATATATCAAATACTTTAATTATATTCTTATATATACAAATTATTATGCATGAATATGGAAATTTTTCTTTATCACTTATCTCTCTCATAACTATGTATGCTTATCTCCCTACTTTTATACTTTTTTTTTTTGTAATAATAAAGGGGGAGAAATAATTAGATTGTATAAAAGAGAACATGTATTTGATTAACAATGGGGGATAAATTTAATTGAGAAATTCCAATAAGTATCATAATCACATGACTAAAGGGGAGAGATAATTACAAAATTTCACAAGTATAAGCTCAAAATGATATACTTAATCTATAAGTTCATATATAGAGAAAAAATGAGTATTTATGCAAATATAATCGGCATTAAGGACATATAAGGTATTTAAGTAATTACTTAAAGAGTATACATTGTTACAACATGCATTAAATACTTACACAAAGGGAGAGAATACTAAAAAGAAAATGTTAAGCAATGTTATCAAAACTAGCTATAAGAAGTGCTTGACTTTAATAATATCTTAAGAGATAATTACCTTAAACATGAGATTAAGGAGACTTGACCCATGTTATTTGTAATCATAAAAAAAAAAAAAAGGAGAATATTGAACCTTCTAAGTTATAATTCTTATTTTGATAATTATAAATGCAGAATCATTTATCTAACCTTTATACAATCGCATTAAGTTTGATCTTATAGGCCCTTAATTCAATATCTCAAGAATGTTCAAACAAAATTAGCCAGTAAAACTTAGGTCATGAGGTTGAGAAGAATAGCTTAAAAAGCCCAATGACCATTATAAAACCATAACAAGGCATTAAGGAAGATCAATGAGCAATGAAAGATTTCAAATAGGGTTAAGGTCACAACCCATATTTCAGGTCATGCTGGCGCTAGGGAATGGGATGGCTTAAGGCCTTCAGATTTCATTGCAAGTCTAATCACTTATGGTTAAAGCCTATTTCTAAGCTCTCTGATTCATTGAATCTAAAGGTTATACTTATTGATCCATAAACATTTTTTTAGCTTTCATTTACCTAACTTTAGATTCTTAGGATAAATAAATGGGAGGTAGAAGTTTAAGTTAAGCTTAATCCCAAACATTACATAAAAATAGTTTCTTACATTATGCTATGACCATTTAATTCATTTTGTATCATGTCATGATTTGGGGGTCCAAACTTACTAGTCAATTACTTTTATTCTTTCCTTTTAAAGAAATCTCTTCCATTTATACAATACTATAATTATGGGTACACTTAAACCATCTAAATATAACATTCTTTTTCATTATCATAAGCATTCAATTTTTATCTTACATGGACCATAAATTTTAGTATGCCATAACATTATTTCCACTAATCACGCATCATAATCATTATATATTGTATTAACCTTAGACATATACATATTGCATTATTCATAACTTAGAGTTTACAAAGATTAGTAAGAATATAGGAGTAACATTTGCTTTATACATTTACAACTCTTTAATAATACATATACATAATTGTTATTGGTAGCTACAAAGAAATAATTTAGTGCCTTAACAATATATGATACATAACCTAAAACCTTCATTTATAGCCTTTAACCTTTAGCCATCAACCATGATATCAATCTTATGCATGTCTTACAAAATAAACTATGTTGGGGGAGGTGAGCTCCTTATGGAAACTCAATGGGAAGTTTATAGTGTTAATATGCATGCTCAAATGCCTTAACATGAATGCATTTCTACCTATATGGCATAACATTTATATATAAGGGTAGCCAATTCCATAGGAAACCTTACTTGGGTTACTTATCTTTCTCACATAAAAGAGTTTCCTTATAAGCCATGATTGTGGGAGAGTTGCCTCACCAATTGAACTCGTAGGAAAGTTGCCTCACTAGTCGCATCTTTCTCTTACACAGTAGAGTTTCCTTACCAGTTGTGTCATGCATGCATAACATTTTATTTTTCATACATTAGTTATCTCATACTTGCATAACTAGTTATGACTCATTATGTTCCCACTTCTTCCATGAACTATCCTCACAACACATGCCATTTACACACAACATTGCATTTTAGCGTTTAATTTTATTTCATAACAATGTATATGACTTTCATATTAATATATCTTGGTCTATTATGACCTATACATTTAAATTCATGATGCATGTATATAATAGACAATGAAAAATAACTAAAATCTCTCACCTTTTATTGCTAGCCATAATTCTTTATTGCTTTAGATTTTTTCTTTGTTTATCTATTCCAAATAATATATAAGAAGTCAATAATATCCAAGAATTCATGTAATCAATACATATATATCAACTCTTTTTCAAAGCTTCAATTATATATTATATCAATATTGCCTTTAATTTAAATAAGGTGTAAAATACCAATTGAGCTCAATTTCCTTTTCAAATATGAATATTAGACTATTATCATTTATAAACCATCAAACATTAAGAACCAAGAGAAACATCTCATGCTCTTTGAGTACATATAATACTTTTTTTGAAGATAACATCACCTTTCATGCTATACTAACACCAAACTTCATATCTTCCATCGCCACCAAGCTCAAAAACACCATAAACATACTTATTCAATCATATAACAAATATGCAATAAATGTCATAGATTATAACTTACTTGAAATAAAAAGGAGAAAGTGACCAACTTGGTTAAATATTAGAACAAGATGAATGACCAAACTTGATTCTCCAAACATGATTTGGTAGCAATGGATCGAGGAGAGGTGTTGCAAGGACTTTGGTGAGCTTTAGACTACTAAAAACTAATGAAACATGGATTTGGTGTCATGTTTAGGTGGAAGATAAAGAGAAATGGATTTAGAAAGACTAAAAAATCCAAATAGAGTATTCTAGAAAAAGTGCACCAAAATGCTACTTTCAACCCGTAAACTTATGTTTTCATCATTTTCTCCTTTTCCACAATACACTTCAAACACCATTTTTAGACACAAATACTAATGAAAAAATAGAGTTAGATTTATGTTTAGTTATAAAATAAAGATAAAAGGGTGTGAAAAGACCTGAATGCCCAAATAGAGCATTTGAACCTTTTGAAAGCATTGCTTGTAATCTTTTGTTGACTCCTTTAATACACTTCAAATACCAACTCCAGACATCTAAAATATATTTGAAACATTTCATCAAAATGTCATTCAATCACACACTAAGCACACTTACATACTTAATAGCCATCAAAGATTATGAATCTAACTTAGCTTATACATTACCTTCCATCATCCTTCCTCATTTCTTTCTAACATGTACTTTAACATAAATTTATTCCACTTATATATTAACATACACTTCATTACTAAACCTCTAATAAGATCATTTATGCATGTTCATTAATCATCATTTCTTACATATGCATAACTATGCATTGTAACTTACACTTACTTTCTCCTTATGACTTAGCATCTTTCGCCTTCATATCTCATAGTCATCCTTTTTAACTCATATCATATCATAATTAGTCACCATTATATCATTAAAATCATCATCATTTTGTCAAATTTAGCCTTCTCATGCTCATCACTTAGGGAAGGAGTCCTTATTTATAAAAGATTCATAAGAACTAAGTTTTAGGCCTTACAATTAAAAAAGCTAAGTGAAAGTGGCTAAAACAATTTATTTATCCCAATGATGGTTAAGAAATTGGCAAATGACCATTAAACAAAGTAACAAGCATTGAAAAGAAACAAATAATAGTTGAAAAAGCTCAATAAAATTGCTAAACTTTTTTCAATGTCCGAACGACATTTGATGGAGCTACCAATGGGCATTGATATGATGTTAATTAGCATAGGCAAAATCAAATAAGCATTTATTTTTTGCCTTGAGTCACTCCAATAACTAAGGCAATAAAGCAAAATTATGGTGAACATTCTAATGGGGCATTGAATGTCATTAATGACAATTGAAAAGTCATAAGGATATTATTAATTTATATTGATTTAGCTAAGCCTAAGAAAATAAAGCCAATGGCTATTGAAAGGATTACAACAATAATGGTTATAATTTAATAGGCATTGTACAGACTCAATGGTGATGGATAAAGATCAATGTATGTCATTTAATAATCATTAAACTAAGACCAATTGGGTATGAAAATTAAATCTCACTAATGACTATTGTCAAAGGTTTTAATAACTATATTGATAGTCTAATAGCTTTTTCTTCTATGTTTATTAGCTAGTTTCTTTTCCACACCTATTCAAATGCTTATGAGAGTTATTCTTTAGGAAGTGAAGAAGATTGTCTTTACTACTTCAATAATATCAACCTCTAACTCACTTAAGCAAATTAAAAAGGTAACATCTCAATTGTAAAAGGGTTTGAACATAAGAGTCTTACTTCTACTTTGGTTGTTACTATTATATTAGGAAAACTCTTAGGTTGGAGATATAACTTTTAAAACCATTTATTTGTGAAGCTTTAAGATAGTACATGCAAGCTATCTTAGGGTAAGGCTTGAATGATGCCTATAAACTATTTATGTAAGGCTTTTAATTAGTGCTCAAAAATTCAACTTATGAAGGATTAAGTGGTGCTTATTGTGTAAAGGTTTTCAATAACATTTATAAGCTACTGGTTAGTGAAAGCATCTAGTGGATCTAGTGGAGATGACATAGGCTAGGTTTGAGTTAAACCTATGTAAAACTTTATGTCTTTATATGATTGATTCTATTCACTCTTCTTGAAAAAGATTTTGTCATTGCCCTATGTAGGCCCCTTTACAGGCCATCTTCGGACAACATAAACCCAATAGTAAACTAATCAATGAGATTAAAAGAATACCTTAGTTTGCAATTTCTCTAAAATAAAACTAGCTTCACTATGGAGTGCTATAACAAATCACAACTATTTCCAAACTCTTTGAGCTTGACATTTAATGATATCCACATAGGAATAGAGAGGTAATCTCTTAAACTCCTTCAAGAAAAAGAGGTAAGGGTAGGCAAAAAAGCTAGAAATCATAAGAGAGAGTTAGGATTTTGTTTTCTTCCTTTGTTGAACTTAACAAAGGAGGGCTTTAGTTGCTATTTGCAAATTAGGCTTAGCAAATGTCTCCCTTTGCTGACTCGTTATATTCCTTATATATAGCCTTAACCTATTAGGATAAGTTAAGTCCTTTTAGGCTTAAGTCCCTAAACTTATCTAGTATTTATAATTAAATACTAAATAAGTATAAGGAAAGACTTATTATATAATCATTACATTATGTCATTTTAATTCCTCTTTAAACCTTATTATATAATTATTACATCACGTTCATACACTAATAAACTAATTTATTCAAACTATCTAATATAGCCTTAAATAAGAGATTATACTCAAAGATGTGCATTATGTTATAATTTGAAATGTATAATAGCACCATTAAGCTTAAATTTATTGCCTATTTTTCTCAAGGTTAAGCCTAAGATATCTCCATATCACAATGTATATTAAGTATATCTATATATAAGAATTAAATCTCATATGAGTACAACCATTCACAATGGTAAGAACTCTTTATTTAAGATGTATGTATATCATGATATTTTAAACTCCCACTAAAACTATCGTACATATATCCAAAACCCATTTGAACATAATAAATTATATAACATACATGTTTATTATATTCATAACTTAGAATAAAATGCATCCATGTGATAGCTAATAATGTAATTAATCTACTAATATATATATCTTACTCCTACTATTTCCTTTAAAAATCATATTTATTAAATAATATGTGTATGACATAAGTTAAATTATTTTAACCTAAAACTTAGTAAGACTATTATTTCATTATTATTATGAAACCACTAAAACATTCTTCTTGAGCATCATATATTAAACATCTCAAACAATAATAATATCACATATTATAAGAATACTTAATGTTTAACTGTGAAACTTAAAAGAATAACCAGTTGAATATAAAAGAGCAATGAGCATATAAGAATAAACATATAATCAATGAGTTCTTATGATTCACAATCATAAAAAATTCCAAGCATCTTTACTCATTGATTTTAGTTTATTACTTATATCAAGGTCACTATATAATCATAATAATTGAATACAAAAACAAGTAAGGAAACTTACCTCTTGATGTAACCACAATGCTGCTATTTATCGATCACTAAGCCTAATGTAAATTACTTGGAAAAACACTATTAATCATAACCTAAATAGTATGATTTTTCTTTGATAGAATTTTTATACGCGAGAGTGTTATATCTTTTGTTGTTGCATTTTTTGTATTTAATGTAAAACGAACATAAGTACTTATCCATACATTGGTAACTAACAAGTATTGGATAACTACCAAAATATATTTATTTATATAAATAAATATATATCCAAATTAGTCTAATGGTTTGAGTCAACCCATCATGGGTGATATGAACTAAAAATTCAACATCTCCCACTTGCACATGATGGGAAAAGACCCCATTGTGAGACTCTATAATTGAACTAAATGTTGTCCTTTGATGCCTTATATGAAGGGGGTTGAATAAGGCAATGGCAATTATTAATGATTAAAATTGAGTATAGAAATGATATAGAATTAAGACACAATATTTATAGAGGTTCAACACAACTAGCTTACGTCCTCTCCTCTAGTATCTCCACTAGAGCCTTTACTATCTTGATAGTTTAAGGTGCTATCAATAACCTTTATAATGATGAGTTTTTAAGCACCACCAATCCTTTATAAGTGATGGAATCTTAGGCTTTATCAACCTTTTATAAGTAGTTAACAAACACTACTTAACCTTAACCCAAAGTAGTTTTTCAGGAACTACCTTAAACCTTTCATAAGATCTAGTTTTCAAGGTTTCCCAACCTAAGGTTTCCTTAAACTAAACACAACACTTTAAGAAGGAGGAAAAACTTTCGCACTTAAGCACTTCACACAAGGTATGCTTGATTAGGTTGAGAATATGAAGATAATTTTCTGAAAATCTTATTCTTCAAACTCTATTTTGAATATAACTATTACAATCTTTGAAAGATTAATTTCTCTTGATTACTAAATCACTCTTTATTCACCTCTTTGATGGAGAATACCTTTCATAATAGAATACTCATTTAATACAATGGTTATCTATCTATTTATGCTAATAGCAGGTCCTTTTATACCATGAATAAAGAACTAGCCGTTAAAGAGAAAGCTTTCACTTCATATTACATCTAAGATCAAGTAACAACCATTGAGACATCCCCACACCCATTTTTTAGGCAACAACCAACAATGGTTTCATGCAAATGGGTGGTTATCAAAAAAAGAATCACTTTAAATGGTTATTGGTTCTAACGAAATGCCCATTGGGATTAGTCATTAGAGAGAACTTGGCTCAAGGCTCCTTCTTTAACTTTTGTATTGCCTTATTTCACTTTTTCTTTATTGACCATTAGATAAAAATAATGGTAGTTACTTTTGAACTTCAATGCCACTTGGAGGAGGATCAATGCCTATTATTAATTCCCAAAAAGTATGAACTTCCTTTATTTTTCAAGGTATACTCAAGTCCATCAATGATTATTAGAAGATTTGCATTACTCATTGTCAACACCTTCAATGCTTATTAAGATATGAGAATCTGACGTTATGTAGTCTAAGGCTTATAGATCAAACTATAGCATTTTTCTAATGCTTGTTAATGATCTTCCAATGCCCATTAAATGTGTTAAATGCCTATTGAAATAATGAGAGTGCTTCATTAAGGGTGTCTAAAGCCTTTTGCATGATTTAGAAAACTTTCTCAATGATTATTATATAGGACTAATGCCCGTTTCAAGTTCTATAGTGTTTTGTTTAGTCTAAGGCATTGTGTCCAACACCAATTACGAAAGTTCAACGCCTATTATAAGGGCTAGATTAATGCTCATTACGAAGTTCAATGTGTTTGGCCACGTCAGAGTAATTGTCCAATGCCTGTTAGGAATATGGACAACACCAGTTGGAAGGTCTAAAAAGTTATACATAAGTTGAAGTGCTTCTCTAATACTTGTTGCATGAAGGAAACATCAATTGGTTTATTAAGCTTACTTTGCCTTGATTTTCACTCTCTAGTATTGAGTTTTCAATCATACTTCCTTCTCCAAACATCATAGACCAAGGAGCTGATGTACCTATAGGTTCTAACACAAATAACTTAGACAAAGATTAGCTCTTTGACTTGTTTGCAATCATCAATACAATACTTGAGACCTTGAGGTTTAACATTCTCCTAATTTTTTATGATGAAAAATAATCTTTCAAAATCAATAAGGGTAAATATGTTAACATTGATTCATTAATAATCTTTTTCAAAAATCAACATTCTCCCTTTTAATTCATTAAGGTTATACATTAATTTATCATATTTCCCTTTAATTTATCTTTTATGTGTTAGTTATTTGTTCATCATTTATCATTCATTATTTAAGATGCTTCTCCCTTTTGTAATACATCTTATGATCATATTATATATACACCACCTTTGTCCTTATTGCTTATTTCATCCCCTTTGACATTATAAAAAAATAAGCAAACAATAAGGAAAAAATCTAATAAAATAGCATAAATGAACCATACATTCATTTCAAGAGAATATAGACAACAATTTACTTTACATAGTAAAAGATATGTTGTCCAATTATCAGCTATTTTTTAAAATAAAAGAAATACAAATAATTAAAACAAAAATATGCAGAAGATTGGAAGGAGAGGAATGGGTTCGATCTTAAGATTCTAAGGGTGATTTTGGCTCTTGATGTTGCTCTTGGTTCTTAAGCTATGTTAGTAGTACAAGTTCCTTAGACTCTAGAGAAGGATCTTATTATTTATAAGGATTTTTTGGTGTCTCTAGCTGCTCAATTGAAACATTGGCTACTAGGTTATAAGTTTAAGCCTTCCATAATTCAGTCTAAGATTTTATTAATATCTTTCATCTCAGCCTAAAGTTGATGTACTTTTTGATTGAGAGCAGAGGTAGAGGATTCAACCCTTTTAATAACATATTAAGAGCTTCCAACTGGTCAAGCACTTTTTCCTTAAATGGAGAGAGAGAGATAGAGTAGATATAGTATTGATATTGGTTCCAATTACTATTGCAATCCTGGCCCTGACAGCTTATTCATCGACCTTTTCTTCTTGAGGAACCTTTCCTTCCTCGAGCATCTTCTTAATTAGGCCACTATTAAGTATGTGTAGTGTACCCATACTCAGTAGTATTTTTTGCTATATTAAGATCATTATCAGATAGTTTTTTCAGCTTAAAGTCATAGTCCATGAGCTCTGTCTCAGTAGAAGGGGTAGCCTTCATAAACTTTATAATTTTGTGATGTTGTGAGCCATCACAAAGGCATTGGCTTTGAAAATTTTCCCATCAGTTCTTTACAACATCATTCAAGGTGTGTTCACCTTTTACTTGTTCTCCATGCACCAAAGGTAAAATAAACCCATCATGATGTAATTGCCATTTGATTGGCCCCTTCCATTGATATTCCAAGTAATGAATATGTGGGCAATTTTTAGGGCTTGGCTCTTGAACTTTAAAGTTTGCTATTGTAATTACTTGTTTCATTAGTTATGGACTTCTAGAACTAGTTGACATCTACTTTAAAGGTAGGAGGAGGCTCTATCAAATCAGAACATGTAACATAAAGACACATAGCCAATTCCTTTGGTGCCTAAACTTATAATTTTTTTTTCCAAAAAGCTTGAACTTAACTTTGCGAATCTGTGGGCAATTTTTAGGGCTTGGCTCTTGAACTTTAAAGTTTACTATTGTAATTACTTGTTTCATCAGTTATGGACTTCTAGAACTAGTTGACATTCGTTTTAAAGGTAGGAGGAGGCTCTATCAAATCAGAACATGTAACATAAAGACACATAGCTAATTCCTTTGGTGCCTAAACTTATACTTTTTTTTTCCAAAAAGCTTGAACTTAACTTTGCCAGCCTCAACATAGACATTACAACCATTCCCTAACACTTTTAAAGTAGTAAGGAATTCCATAGTTAGTTTTAGGTACAAAGGTTCCTTAATATAGCAGAATAGTTATATTCCAAAAACCTTTCACCATTTACCTATAGCTTTATAAATTTTTGAGCCAATTATTTTCCTTTTTCATCCTTAAGGTGGAAATGTTAGGTTAGAGGATCAGTTTTAGGTTTAAAGCTAGGTTTAGGGACATGTTTGTTTTAGTTGCCTTTCTTATCCCTTTTGAATCATAAGTACCTGTGAATCTATGTTTGATGTCCCTACGGTTATTTTCTTTTATTGAGCCAACATTGCTAGATTTTCTTTAGTTTTAGAGCTTGAGTTGGTGTATAAAGATTGAGGCTTCTTCCGAATAAGTTGTTTGTATCTCTTTATGGAATCAAGTTTAGAAGTCATAAGTGACTGAATGATTTAAGCAAGTAAAAGAAATGTAGGGAATTATTGCATAAATTATGAGAGAAATTAAGAAAAAGTAAGGCAAAATCAGAAAGTAAAAATATTTAAGGTATGAAGGGGTTTAAATAGAAGTTCAATAGGTTCCCCTTTTTTAAAAAACATGACTGTTAGGAATGTTCAACGGTTGTTATGAGTTAGGCAACATCTATTGGACATAATCATTAGCTTGCTTTTGTAAGTGTTCTTCATCCAACTATGGTTGTTGGCTCAAAAAGCCATTAAAATGGTGACAATGGTCATTAGGGAGGCATAATGATCATGGATACCAATAGAAGAAAAATGAAAATCTCCCATGTAGCATAATGGTTGTTGTGAGATTCGCAACAACCATTGGCCATGTTTCTCAATTAATACTTAGTTTAAAATAGATTTTTCAAAGTCACGACATTTTTGAAAGCTTAATAATGAATGTTATTAATTAAATTCAATGAAAACATCATAAATTCAATTAACATTTGGATAGTTTAATCAACAATGTATATAATTAAAATTTTTAGTTATTAAATCTAAAAACTTTAATAATGATCAAATATCATAATCCAAGGTATTTCCATCAATAATACCAAGTTCTCTTTTGATGAATTGCATCCTTTCATCACAAAGAGGTTTAGCGAAAATATAAGCCAATTGATGGTTAGTATCAACAAATTCCAACATAATATTTCAATTATTGGCATGATCCTTAAAAAAGTGATGTCTAATGTTGATATGCTTAAGTCTATAATGTTGAATGGGATTTCCAAGTAGGTTTATGGCACTAGTGTTATCACACTTAATAGCAACTTATTTTACAATAACATTGCAATCAAGAAGTTGTTGTTTCATCCATAAGATTTAGGCACAACATAGGCCAACTACTACATGCTTAGCTTCGACAGTTGATAAAGCAACTTAGTTTTAATTTTTGATACTCATAAAAAACTAGGCATTGACTATGTAATTGAAATATGGCTAATGTGCTCTTTCTATCTAAGGTACACCCAGAAAATCAACATTAAAAAATGCGTTTAACTCAAATGAAAAGCTGTTAGGATATAAAAGTCCTAAGCTAGGGGTACCAACAAGACCCATAAGTATGTTTTACATAGCATGTTAATGAGACTCTTTAGTATTAGATTGATATATATCATGTTTATAGGCTTAGAGATAGATTAGACTACCAATCATACCTCTGCATAGTTTTTTGTTCATATTCTTACATGTTTATCCTTAATTAGCTTGATGTTGGTGCTCATATTTGCACTAAGAATATATCCCTTTTCTTTTCCTTAGAAAAAAGAGTTGTGTCCATAAAACCTTGGAGAAACATTTTTCAATAAAAAAGTTGCTTAACCTCTCATACCAAGCTCTTGGAGCTTGCTTCAAGTCATATAACGTTTTGGTTAGCTTGATCACAAGATTAGAAAAGCAATGGCTTTCAAAACCATAAAGTTGTTCAACAGACACTTCCTCATCAATTTACCTATTGAGAAAAGCACTTTTGACATCCAATTGATATAACTTGAAATTCATGTGAGATGCAAATGTAAGTAGAATTCGAATGGCTTCAAGTCTGGCAGTAGATGCAAAGGTCTTATCAAAGTCAATCCTTTATTCTTAATTATAACCTTTGGCTACTAATTGAGCCTTTCTAACAATGACTCAATGTTCCTTAAGTTAATTTCTATAAACCTATTTGGTTCTAATAACAGAATGGTTATGAGGTCTATAAACTAAGGTCTACACTTTGTTCAATTCAAATTGGTTGAGTTATTCTTATATAGTAAGAACCCAATGTTCATCTCTAACGACCACATTTATGGTCTTGGGCTCAATAAGGATATAAAAACATGATTAGTACATGCATTTCTAAAAGATGATATAGTTGTTACCCAACTTAATGGATCACCAATTATAAGATCTCTTGCGTGATCTTTCTTGAAAATCATGTCCCTTTCCAGCTAAATTTCCACTTCACTAGGAGTGCAAAGGGGTGTATCTTTATTTCTTTATGTCCTCATGTCTTGAAGTTTTTCCGTATTCTTTCCTTCATCTATAATGTTTAGCTTATAAGACCATCAAGATTGTCAATATCCTCTTTTATTCTTAAAGAAGTAGGGTTAGATTCATCACATACAACATGCATAGACTCTTCTACAATAAGTGTTTTAATGTTAAAGACTTTGTACCTTATGCAAGTGGCAGAGTATCTAAGGAAAATTTCTTCTTCAGATTTAGAGTCGAACTTACCAAGGTAATCTTTAATGTTTAGAATGAAGCATTTATAACCAAAATCTTTAGAATGTACAATATTGGGCTTTTATTCCACAACTCATAAGAAGTTTTATGAATAAGGGTCCCACAAAGATTCTATTTAAGACATAGCAAGAAATATTTATAGCTTCAGCCTAAAAGTACTTAGAAAGATTGTACTCATTCAATATAGTTCTTGCCATTTCTTGAAGAGTTTTATTCATCCTTTCCACTGCCCCATTTTGTTAAGGATTTCTAAAAGTAGAGAAGTTGTGCGAGATACCATACTCATCATAAAAGCTATAAAACTTAGCATTCTTAAACTCACCTCTATGGTCGCTTCTAATAGAAGAGATTTTCTAATCCTGTTAGTTTTAAATTCTCTTGGAAAATGATCTAAATGCATCAAAATAAGAATCTTTATGAGGGCAGAGCAAAACCTAAGTAAATCTAAAGTAATCATCTACTATGACAAATGCATAATGCATGCCTCCTAGGCTGGTTACCCTAGTAGGGCCAAATAGATTCATGAGAAGTGATTGCAGTGGTCTAGAAGAACTTACCTTGTTTTTGGCTTGGAATGAGGATTTAATTTGTTTACCTCTATGACATGTTTCACACACTCCTTCCTTTGCGAACTTGATTTCAAGCATACCTTGAACCAAGTTTTTTCTCTTTAGCATATTGGGGAGTTTCATACTTACATAACCTAGCCTTCTATTATAGTTACCTTCTTCCACTATAGAGACTAAACACTTTGTATTATGGTTAGCAAGAGAGTTTAAATTAATCACATAATTATTGTGAAATTTTCTACTAATGAATAAAATTTTGTTGTCACTTATCCTTGATGCATAGCATTCTTGCGGTTCAAACATGTCTTTAAGGTCTTTATCACATAGTTGACTTACACTTAGCAAATTGTGTTTGAGTCCATCAATAAGCATAACTTTATCGTGGATAAGAGAGTCATCATTCTTACCAACTTTACCTATGCCAATAATTTTAATTTTGCCATTATCTCTAGAAGACATATTTCTAAGACCTTTAACCTTTGACAATTGTGTGAAGAACTTCCTTTCATTTGTCATATGCTTTGAACATCCTCTACCAAGATACCACTTTTACTCTTCAACATGGGATTTCAAGCACACCCATAAAACATGGAAGATCATGTCATAGGTACCCAAACCATGTTGGGTCCTGAAGAGTTAGCTCTTGCCAATTGTTTATCATGCCTTTTAGATTGGTAATAATAGACAATGTGGCCATATATACCACAATAGAAACAATCACCATCAAAGTGAGCTGGTGTCCTACTTCTAGGTGGTACATATATATAGAATCTCTTAGACTTATAACTCTTTTGAGTAATGTGTCTAAGAGTGTTTCTCAAGTGAGGAAATCTCTTGTGTTGTGTGTTTCTATATCGATAATTATGCTAATTTTTGTGTCTTTGCTTGCTCTGCCTCTTAGGCTTGTAAGAGTGATACATGTAAGTATAGTTTGCTCTAAGAGAGCATTTTTAAATTGAGTGTAATTATGTTGAGGCTTTCCTCTTGACCAATTATTTGTGACATTTCCTTTCCTAGAAACCTTTTGTTTCATAATAGAGTTAGAAACATTCTCTTTAGCCTTAACAAAAACTATTTAAGAGGAGGAAGGAGCCATTGAAGTAGTCACATTGTATCCTAATCCATACTTGATGGATAGACTTATTTGAGCCTCAAGAATGGACTCTTACTGAGACTTTCATTTACTAAACTTACTAAGACTTTCCTTTAGTTTAAGGTTCTCAACTGTGAAAGACTCTACCTCATTAGGTAGAGTTTCTTGACACTTAGAACTTTCTTTCAAAGATTTGTTCTCTTTTTGAAGAAAATATGTATTAAACTTGAGAGTCTCACTACTCATAATGAGTTTGGTAATCATATAGTACAACTTATCTCTAGAATAGGAGTCAAAATGGTTTACTGCTTTGTCACCATAACAATCACTGTCACTATTGGATAAGTGTTCAGTAAAAGATTCATTTCACTCTCTTCTGTTGCCATGAGATACAGATTAGCTAGCTCCTTTCTTATTTCTTCCTTATCAGGTTCAAAATCAATTGTGTCATCCTAAGTAGCTTTGTACACTTCCTTTCCTTTCTTGAAGGTGTGTTTTTTAGAAGAGAATTTGCTTTTCTTAATCTTGGGGCATTATGATTTTATATGCCCTTTCTCATTGCATCCATAGCAAGTGAGTTGAATCTTGGTGCCTTTCTTCTTATACTTGCTTACCTTTATACTCTTTTTATTTGAAAGAAATGTTTTTACTCGATTGGTGATTTAAGAAGTAGATGTTAGTAAATAAGAAGTAGATGGAGATTTAAAACGTACCTTTTGGCTTTCAATGCCAAGTCTTTCTTTCACATGAGCTAATAGCTTTCCCATAAGCTCATCAACTGAAAGGACTTCCAGTTTGTTTGCTTCCTCTATAGCTGTCTTCTTAGCTTCCCACTTGTCTTTGGGGAGTGTTCTCAAAATTTTTGCAACCATGTCCTCATTTGTATATGACTTCCCTAAAGTTTTGATAGTGCCCATAATGTTTATGAATCCGTTGTATATCTTAATAATAGTTTCACAAGGTTGGTATATAAATGTTTCATAAATGTATATATGCATTTCTATCATTTTCTTTTTTACTTCCCTGGCACCTTCATGCTGAGTTTGTAATGTGTCCTATATTTCTTTGGCTGATGTGTACATTTCTAACTTAGCATACTAAGAATTGTGGATTACGTAGAAAGGAACATGCATTTTTTCTATATTCTTTAGGTTTGTCTTTTTTTTCTTTAGCAATCCATTCACTTTTTGGCTTTGGTACATGGACATCTCCAACCAACTTTGTTGGAACTTCTCTTCCTTCCTCAATAATGTCTCATAGGTCAATGGTTTCACTATTAAGAAAGATCCCCATAGTCATCTCCCTTGAATAATGGAGGCTTATGGATGGATTATGATTCTTCATAACTTGTGATCTTTCTCTAAGCATTTAAGCTTATATCAAGATACTAGCTCTAATACTAAATGTTATCCCTTAGTGCCCTAAAAAGAGGGGTTGAATAGGTCAATGGCTGATACTAACAATTAAAATTGAGTATGAAAAAGATGAAGAATCAAGACATAAGATTTATAGAGGTTTGGTATAACTGGCCTACATCTTATCCTCTAGTATCTCCATTAGAGCCTTCAGTATCTTGATAGCTTAAGGTGTTATTAATAACCTTTACAATGGTCAGTTTCTAGACACCACTTAGCCTTTGCAAGTGATAGAATCTTAGGCTCTATCAACCCTTTACAAGTAGTTCACAAACACTACTTAACCTTAACCTAAAGTAGTTTATAGGTACTACCTTAAACCTTTCACAAGATCTAATTTTTAAAGTTTCCAAACCTAAGGTTTCCTAAATGAAATACAACACTTTAAGTAGGAGGAAAAAATTTCTTACTCAAACAATAGAGACACATAAGCACTTTACATAAGGTATGCTTGATAAGGCTGAGAATATGAAGAAAATTTCTAAAATGCTTATTTTTCAAACTCTATTTTGAAGATAGCTCTTGCAAGCTTTGAAAGATGAATTTCTCTTGATTTCTATATCATCATTGACATTTTTTATTGAGAATAGCTTTCACCATAGAATACTCACTTAATGGAATTGTTCTTTATTTGTTTCTGCTGAGAGCAAGTCCTTTTGTGCGATGAATAAAGAACTAGTAAATAGAAAGAAAGCTTTCACTTTAAATTACATATAAGATGAAGTAAAGCCCACTGAGACATCCCTGCACCCATTGCTAAGGTAGCAACCAATATTGGTTTCATACAAATGGGTGGTTGTCAAATAAAGAAACACCTTCAATGGTCATTGGCTCTAATGAAATGCCCATTGGGACTAGCTATTAGAGAGAACTTGACTCAAGGCTCCTCCTTTGACTTTTGCATTAGCTTATTTTGCTTTTCTTCAATGACCATTGGATAAAAACAATGGTCATTACTTTTAAACTTCAATGCCCATTGGAGTTGGATCAACACCTATTATTGATTCCTATAAAGTGTGAACTTGATGTATTATTTTGCAAGGTTTACTTAAGTCCTTTAATGACTGTTGGAAGATTTGCAATGCCCATTGGCATCACCTTCAACACTTGTTGAGATATGGGAGTCTCTCATTGAGGGGTCCAAAACTTATATCTCTAACTATAGTGCTTTTCCAATGCTTGTTGGTGATCTTCGAATGCCTGTTGAATATGTTTAATGCCTGTTGAATTTGTTTAATGCATGTTGAAATAATAAGAGTGCCTATTTGAGGTGTCCATAACCTGTGGCAAGATCTAGAAAGCTTTCTTAATGACTTTTGTATAGGACCAACGACTATTTTGAGTTCTATAATGTTTTGCTCAATATAAGCACTGTGTCCAACACCTGTTGCAAAAGTGCAAAGCCTATTATGAGGGCAAGATCAATGCTCATTGCAAAATTTAATGCACTTAGCCATGTCAAAGCAATTGTCCAAAGCCTATTGGAAATGTAGGCAACATCTATTCTAAGGTCTATAAAGTTATACTTAAGTTAAAATGTTTCCTCAACATCTATTACATGAAGACAACACCCGGTGGTTTGTTAAGTTGTGTTTTCCTTGATATTCACACTCTAACACATTGAGTTTTCAAACATACTTCCTTCTCCAATCGTCCTAGACCAAAAAGTTGTTGTACCTGCAGGTTCTAACACAAATAACCTAGATAATGATTAGCTCTTTCACTTATTTGTAATCATAAAAAATGACTTGGAACTTTAACGATCAACACTAAAATAAGAAAAATATTTTCATACTAGTAAATGGGTCATGTGACCTAGCTAGTATGCCAATATTTGGGAGCTTATTATTATGCATATGTTAGGAATGGCATAGAAGCTTTAACCATAAATAAAATAATTAAGAGTTAATTAAACATTATAATTAAGAGTCAATTACACATTTTCGCAGTGCCCTAGACTTGTCCTTTGAAATATTGTAACACCTTTAATCCCTTATAATTCTTGTTACGTACATATCAATTTCATATATTCATAATCAAGTCATACTTCAATCAAGTGGCAAGACTGGCTAGCCAATGGACACACTAGACATAGTCTTGCTTTTTCACTTGAGATATGTAATCTATTCTAGACAAGTTTCATAGGTTGAATCATCAAGGACCATAGGTAACATGCCAAGATAGCAAAACATCAAATATAAAATACAAAATATTAATAAAGAAGTAAAAGGGTACCTTCATAAGGATAAAATTTATCCTTAAGGTCTCACAAGGTGGAGAAGCAAGGATTTATTCTCTCGCTACCTTGTTGGTTAGACAAGTACACATAGTATGAATCATATGCTACAATACTTTCTATTTCTTTGATGTCTAATAACATACTGTGTAGATCTAAGTTCAGTTGCCACTTAGTGCTTAACTTTGAATTCTCTAAGTTCCTTTTCTTAGCAAGTTTATAAACTAAGAATTCACATCTAGCTTTCACAAGTCATTTGGATATGGGCAATTAGAATCAATTATGTATATGGATTCAAACTCATCTCACTTTCTGTTGAGGCAACAATCCAAACATAACGTCTCATCTCTTCTTGCTAACTCAGCGTTAAAAGCGGTTACTTGTGTAAGTGAGTCAAGTTAAATCAAATATGACATCCTTTTATTGAGCTTCTAGTCAATCAAGTATGTGATGTGAATATACCATTAATAATGAAAATAGAATATTTGAGGACATAATAATGATTTGCACTTATTTAAATAGTACAATATATGCTTAACAACATTTGATAATAAATTATCTAAATTTTATGCAATCTAAAAGAATTTATATGTGCAAGAAAAACATCTCTTAGTATTAGCTTAGTAAGAGGATCAACCACCATTTGGTGTATAGAAATGTATCATACGATTACTTCCCATTTGGCAATAATGTCCCTAGTAAAATTTTACTTGGTATCGATATGTTTGGTTCTACTATGATATTTGGTATCTTTAGTGAAAGCAATTGCTGCTTGATTATCACAATTGATTGCAATGACTCTTTCACAGTAATGTTAAAATCCTAAATTTCCAAATAATCTCCTTAACCAAACTACTTGTGGCACAACAGCTAAACATTCAATAAATTTAGCTTTCATGGTTGATAAGCCTATGCTAGTTTACTTCTTACTACTCCAATAAATAACACCTTTATTAAGTAGAAAAGAATAACCTGATGTGGATTTGCATTGATCAAAGTCATCTCCCCAATCAACATTTGAATATCTAATTAGACACAATTCTAACCCTTGACAACATAAATAATAATCCATTATTCCTTTAAGATATCTTAAAATGCTTTTGACAAATTTCCAATGCTCTCATCCAAGATTTGATTGATACCAACTAACTAGCCTAATAGCAAAACATATGTCTGGGTGAGTGCACATCATAACATACATAAGATTTCCTATTACACTAGCATATGGTGTAGTGGACATTTCTTTTTGTTCTTATGGAATTTTAGGACACATATTAAGGCTTCAGGCCTTGCCCTTTGACATTGGAATATCTATAGGCTTGCAACTATTCATATGAAAACATTCTAGAATCTTTTGGATATAATTCTTTTGTGATAAAGCTAAAAGTTTTTTTTGAATAATCTCTATTAATTTTAACTCCCAATATGTAGTCAGCCTCACCCATATCTTTCATATCAAAATGTGTTGATAACCATCTCTTGATATCCATCACATACTACTTATCATTTCCAGCTATCAAAATGACATCAACATAAAGAGATAAAATTACAAATTTGTCATTTGACCTTTTAACATAGACACAGTGGTCTTCATTAATCATTTTAAAGTCATAGGTTAAAATAGCTTTATGAAACATAAGGTACCACTATTTGGATGATTGCTTTAGGCCATATATAGATTTTTCAAGCTTGCAGGCTTTGCGTTCTTGGCCTTTAATAATAAAAACTACAGGTTTTTCCATGTAGATTTCTTCATCTAGCTTTCCATTAAGAAAAGTTATTTTCACATATATTTGATGCAGTTCCAAATCTAAACGTACAACAACAACCATAATTAGGTGAATATAGGAAAATCCAACAAGTGAAAAAGTTTCCTCATAGTTTATATCTTCTTGTTAAGTATAGCCTTTTGCCACTATAGGAGTTTTGTATCTATCAATGGAACCATCCGCCTTATGGTTTGTTTTAAGAATCCATTTATTTCCAAGTGCTTTGTGTCCTGGTGGTAAGTCAACCAAGTTCCAAACTTGATTGACTCTCATAGATTCCATTTCTTCTTCCAATGCAACTTTCAACTTTTCTTTTGCACGACATACAAGTTCCTCCTTAACCATTTTTGGTTCTTCATCATCATGAGGAGTGACAAATATAAGTCTTGTTTTATATTAGAAAATGCCTTTTAGGAGTTTTAGAATGTATACTCTTTCATAATTGTGAATTATTATTTTCACCAATTGAAATTGGCTCGGACTCATCCTTAACTCTCCCACTCAATTGAGATGGGTGGAGTAGTTGTGGTGTTCTTCAACTATCAAGAATAGAGTTAGGTACCTCTTCTTGAGGTTTAATTCATTGTTGAATTATCTCATATTCTCTTTCTTCCTCCATCTCATATATATGATAGTCCTTATTAACAACAGCTAGTGCCACACATCCCATACACGAAAGGTGCGTTCGGCTCTTTTCGATGGTGGTTTTTGACACCACCACAACTACTAGACTTCAAATTTTTTTTTCTTAATTTTGTTATGTTAAAATTAATTTTTCCAAAACAAAAATTATTTATTTTAATTTTCATTTATTGAGACAATGAAAATTTAAAATAAAATTATTTTAATCAAGACAAATTCTAGAAAAATAAGTGATCTTTTTTATATTATATAATACAAAATGTTGATGTCTAGTGGGAGAAAATAAATTTTCTACCAATGTTTTTCAAATTTATGTAAAATTAAATTATTAAAATGTAATTTTTAATTGATTTTTTGCTTGAGAAATTCATTAAATAATATATACATGCTAGAAAATTGAGATTAATTTTTATTAATTTTCCAAACTCAATTGATGACCCCATATTGATTTATTTAATTACAAATGTGTGTTGGAGTTATGGTTATGCCTAAATTTTGTGTTATATTATATATTATGTTGGTTTGAGATTTTCTAATGAGATTTTTCTTTTCATCGTTTTTCCTTAATGTGTTTGAGAAATTATGTCTCATTTGAAGAGAATTAGAAAGCTCAAAGCCTATAGGAATATTGAGAGGAATAGATATATTCTTGGCAGTAAATGTATAAAAATTATTCCTATAGCACTAAGGACACGAGCTGGAAAACTAAGGCTAAGTGAATTGAAAAAGAATATCATCAAATATTGAATGTATCCTGCTCGTAATATAATTGAACATGTTAAAATTGTCAATGGCATGCTTTGAGATATAACTCACAAAGGTTATGTATTGAATAATGAAGAAAAGTTTCAAGCCTTACTTATGATATTACCTAATGATCTTAAAGAAAGGCTTGAAAGTTTTTGGTTAAAGGATTTATACAAAGACTTTTGGACTAGACCTAATGGCCTTGTACACATGTTAAATGGAAAGACTAAAATCTATGAGACTTTAGTTTTCCCATTTTTAGATGGTTACACATGGAATAATTTAAACAAGTCTTCATCCCTAGCTTATGGTCCTATTCCTATGACAACTAGGTTACCTGTTCCTAATTTCCTTTAGCTTAAAAAGCTAGTATTAATTGTTATGGATAGGGAAAAGTGGAAGAATTTATTCCTATAAAGATTATATATAAATGTACTTAACATATGGATTAGTTTGTACTTATATATACATATTCTTTACACATATATTGAACATGTTGGATATCTGTTTATTATGAAGTTTGAATTTTAATTTTTTTTTTTACTTACTTCATAATGTTGGCATTCTAAGATTGATAGGATTCATGTGAATTCTCATTTAGAATAATGATAGCACAATTAAAATTTAAGTTAAAGGAAATTTAATAGTTGAATATTGATGATGATTAGGAGCATAGTGAACTTTCTATTCAAATTCCTATGAGAAATTTTCAACAACTTAATTTGAAATTATGACTAAGTGATCTGTATATAACATAATAAATTGATATTGCATTTAAAATATCTTTTATAGCTTATGACTATGGCTTCAAAGAACATCACAGCTGAATTGAATAAGGGTGAAAAACTCAATGGTGATAACTATAATATTTGGCATTTTAAAATGTACTATGTCCTTAATAAGCAAGAGATTTTAGAGGTCATCAGTAGTGTTATAGATAAGCCCAAAGCTGATGAGGAAGGTGTCAATAATATACAATATAGGTACGACATGGTTGCATACACTGCTTAGAAGAAATAGGATTCCATTGCACGAAGGATCATGATCAACTCCATGAATGATGATATTGTGTATGAGTATCTCTAGCGACTATTTTCATTTACAAATCATGGCATTCATGTCAAAAAATACATATGCATAAAGGTTTATTCATCATACATACACATTCCAACATGTATTTAATGTATATATATGTTAACTAATGTTTAAGGCTAGTGACCATAAATTGGTTCCTATCTAGATATATGTACATGACACAAGAAGGGAGAGAGTTGGAATTTAGCCGACAACCTGTGGTCCATGTGTCTCTATGCAAAACTCTATGCACCAAAGTATCCAAACTCTATGCTTCAGTATCTAAGAAATATAATTGTGATTTGGTGAGTTGTGGCTCAATGAATAAAAATAATAATCAGATTCTTAGGATGCATTGCAAGTGTAATAATTTACTATGCAAGTGCAAGTGCAATAGATTGATTTTTGTTGTGACCTTGCAAGCGAACATTGCTCTCGAAAACTCATCTGATTCAAGTGACATTTGGTTTCGCTAGCTAGCATATAACATGTGAATGATTTGATCAATAACATGTGCCAATATGACATATTGGTCCTTTTTCACGCGATTTGCAAGTGTCTGATAAGTCGGTCATAACATCCTTTTAGTTTCATATGCAAGTGTTCATTCACAATGATATACCAAATAATCATTAAGCGTATATAATTCTCACTTGACTTGTTTTCACATGTAAAATGTAATAATTCAATCACATATATATGTAATAGAACATAATCTTGTTATAAAATTATCACACATACACATTAAAATCTAATTTCGGTTTTTACTCACCTTTTGATGTGACCAACTTTTATGGTAGGTGTGGTTCTCTCTCTAGGGATTTCTTAAAGTGTTTAGATCCTAAAATTTGATACATATATGGTTATAAGTATGTCAAGTTATTATGAATGCTTGGTATGCAACTATGGCATGATCCATGCTAGTGGACCTAGTGTTTATACATATTTTCCTTATAAGGTAGCCCGACCTTGCTACACTCTCATAGTAATAACTCAAAAGATAATTATCCAAATGACTTGATTTTTTAAAATAAACTAGACATATAAAGATACAACATAGTCAAATTTCAGATCAATATAAGACATATAGAAAATGTGGTGAATTTTTTAATTTTTCCCTATTTGAATGTCATCTCAGTTTGAATAGGTCTTACATTCTTAGGTATATCTCAAATTGCACAAATCCAACTACAAAATCATCTACCAAATGTTACAAAAAACATAAAGGGACATTTTTCATGTTTTACTCATTATCTAATTCATTCTATAAAGTCACCAAAACAAATGACCAATCTCCGGGCGAACAGGTTTTCAATATGTTGATAATCAGTGATAATGAAGGGGTAATATCTCAACAACCATACTAAATTTGGCAACAAAATTTTACAGGAATGTATATTATACATAAATAAACAATTTTCAAGTTGTCACATCATCAAATTTATAATCTATGGCCATCAAATTCTTGCAAAATAGAATTATAAGACTGATGAGGTTTCATCAATTTTAGGGTCAATCAAAATCAATAAGCCATATTTCTTTCCACACAAAAAATCAAGAAAAAATTATTCACACATATTTAGAGGGGATATAAACCTACAAATTTCATGCTTTGTACTTTGTCTAAATACAAACATAAGACCATCAAAATATAAGAAAGCATAAAGACTGTGGTGATTTTGGTTGGTTGTGAACCAGCCCTAATGAAGGGGGCCATTTCTCCTCACACACAACAAATTAAGCAAAAATGTTTTACAATAATTTATATGGGGCATAAATCTGCAACTTTTATATTTTGCACTTTCCCTAATTCCTCTTATGGGGCTATCAAATCGTGGGTACAAAATTATGCTCTAATAACAAAACCAATACAATCAGATCTTGTTTCTTTTGAATTTCAACTTCCATACATGAGCTCTACCTCAAATACTCCATAATTCTTACTAACCATGCATGATTAACATCTCATGAGGGATTAATTTCATATGGGAAGAAGATAAATTAACTTACCTATTTTCCTAGAACTACAAAAGCTTAGGATTCCTTCCTAGGAAGCTCAGAATTCTCCGTCTCCTTCTTCTTCTTCTTCTTTTCTTTCTTTCTTCCTTGGCTCTCTCTTTCTTCTACTGTGCCTCACGTTTAACCTCTCTATTTTGATCCTAAAGGATGAAAAATTCCACTCGTACACCTATTGTAATAAGACAAAATCATGGTGTCTTATTTCTATTGGTTAGAAGTTCACTTTTCCCCTTTTAGTCCTCCTTCTTCAGTTCTTTATTACCTCTATCCATCTCTTAATCCCTATATTCTCCTTATACTTTTAAATAAGCTCTAAAATAGGATTATTTATGATACTATAATATTAACAC
Organism: Omphalea diandra; assembly: GCA_949677035.1. Taxonomy (NCBI): domain Eukaryota; kingdom Viridiplantae; phylum Streptophyta; class Magnoliopsida; order Malpighiales; family Euphorbiaceae; genus Omphalea; species Omphalea diandra. The sequence goes on from CATIWR010215296.1 coordinate 33,496, forward strand.
AATATAAGATAGTTTGCCATGCAACTATACAAACATTATATACATGTTCAAGTGTCCCAAATGCAATAGTACAAATGTCATCATCGTACTTATCCAATTCACATATCTAATGATCATTTATCCATTACATATGTTCATGTGGGATTATAAATCATTTATGTAATGAATATGTTCATGTAAGAATGCCAATGAATGTGGATAGGGATGTTATAGTATCAGCAGTATTGTACTACTAATGCCATGTAGGTCACCCTGCGAGAGAAGTTTGAAGGACCTTCTCTCTCTAAACTTATGTACCTGACTATTAAATTCAACAGTTATAAGAAGGTACCTAATAAGACAATGAAACAAAATTTGAAGGAAATGTCAACTAGGATAATAAAGCTAAAGTCTATTGGACATAACCTCATAGATAAACAATAAGTTTATGTTGTAATCCTGTCTCTGCCGAATAGTTAGGAGTACATGAAAGTGAATATGACTCATAATGAGAACATTAGGACCTTTGCTAACATTGTAAACCACTTGGAACTTGATGATGAGTGCCCTGAAGTTATTAAAATGCTCAAACTTACATGGCTTTGTCCCATTCTAAGCAAGTTTTTGGGCATAACGCAAGAGGTTTAACAAAAACTGGAAGGGTAAGGGTAAGATGCATGAGACTAGTTCAGGACCAAATAAAGGGAGTAAATAACACAAGCATAAAAGTGGAAAGTGCGGTAAGAAGAAGAATAAAACTAAAGTGAACTATTATAACTGTCGCAAACTTGGTCATTTTGCTTGTGAGTGCACAAAGCCTATGGTATTGTCTCATCTTCCTTCCTTAAATAAAAGTTATGTTTTTTTTATGTTTTTGTTTCTAGTATGATTTTGCTCATTGAATCTTATCCAATATGGACTATAGACTTAGGAGCCACATACCATATAGTTAGAGACATTAATGAATTTATGGAATTTCATCAAATTCTAAAAGGAATAAAGTAGATTTTTGTAAGAAATAATGTAAAAGGTGATGTACAAGGCATTGGCACATGCAAATTGAATTTGCAAGAGTGCTGGATCTTATACCTGTATGATGTATTTTATGCTCCCAACATTCGATGAAATTTGGTATCTGTTGTTGTTTTATTAAAACTTAGATATAGTTTATATTTCCATGGCAATTGTGTAAGGATTTCTAATGGTACTATGTACTATGGTTATGGTTATATTGTGCATGATTTTGTGGTATTCAACACTAATAATTATAATAATAATCATGATGTTTGTTTTTCCTTGTTTACTAAATATAACAACAATAATGTGGATGCTTATTTTTGGCATGCTAGATTATGACATATTAGGTAAGATAGAATGAATACACTAGCCTACAATTCTCTATTAGGCTCAAGTACAAAATTTGTATTACCCACTTGTGAATATTGCCTATAAGAAACAGCCACTAGAAAACGTATTAGAAAAGGCACAAGAGCTTATTTTCCATTGCAACTTATAAACTATGATATTTGTGGACTAATGAATGTAAAAGTAAGGAATGAAGAGTCATACTTTATTACTTTTATAGATGGTTACACTCAGTGTGGTCATGTTTATTTGATCTCCCATAAATTTGAAGCATTAGATTGCTTTAAAAGATATTTAAAAGAGGTTGAGAATCAACTAGATAGAAAAGTGAAAACTTTAAGGACTAATTGAAATAGGGAATATCTATCTGATCAATTTAAGGAATTATGTCAAGAAAAGGGTATTATGAGGCAGTTAACAACTCCTAAAACTCCACAATAAAATGGAGTTATTGAGTAAATGAATAGTACCATACTGGAAATGGTTAGGTCAATGATGGTTCAAGCTAGTCTCCTAGTACAATATTGGAGTGTTGTTTTATTAACTATAGCCTATGTACTTAATTGTGTACCTTTAAAATTAGTTTCCTAAGTTATGGACAAATAAAAAACCAAATTTGAATAAATTACATCCATGGGGATATGTAGCATACATTCTTGACTCTTTCCATAAATTTGATAAATTAGGATTGAGAGGAAAGAAATGTATATTTATAGGATACTCTAAAAACTCAAAAGGTTATGTATTTATTGGTGAGGATTTTGATGGAAGGATTACAAAAATTGAGTCTCATCGTGCCCCTTTTCTTAAAGATCATTTTCCTGTAAAGGAAGATGGTGATAAGGACTATCATCTATATGAGATGGAGGAAGAACAAGAAAATTGTATAATAGAATAATGAATTAACCCTTAAGAAAAGGTACCTAACTCTATTCTTAACAGCTGGAGCACACTAGAACTACTTCACCCATCTCAATTAAGTGGGAGAGTTGAAGATGTGTATGAGCTAACTTCAATTAGTGAAGACAATAATCTGCAGTTACAAAGGATAATACATTTTAAATGTCATTTTAAAGCCATTATATCCTAGTTTGATAACATATAATTTATATGGTATGAATCAAACTAAAGCATAGGCAAAAAATTTCACAAAAGAGTGCCCTAACATTGTTTAAAATTTTAAAAAAAAAAAACTAAAAATTCATGTCATTTTATGTTATAGATCAAAACAACCATGGAAACATCAGTGGGACTTTGATACCAATGTAGAATTATAATAATTTAATACAAAAATAAGTAAGGAAACTTACCTATTAATGTAATCATAATGTTGCTTTTAATCAATCACTAAGCCTAGTGTAAATCAATTGGAAAAATATTATTAATTACAACCTAAATAGTATGATTTTTCTTTAAGAGAATTTGTGCATATAAGAGTATTATATCTTTTGTTATGTTTTTTGTATTTAACATAAAACAAACACTAGTAGTAATCCATGCATTGGTAATTACCAAGTAGTTACCAATGCATGGATAACCACCAAAATATATTTATTTATATAAATAATTATATATCAAGATAAATTTAATGGTTTTGGTAAAACTGCCATGGGTGACTTGACCCAAAAATTCCAACAATCATTATTTCAACAATTAGATTAAATCTCTAAATTTTATCTAATGGATTATCCTTGATTAAAGCATGGCTTAAACAATCAATGTCACAACTATTTGCATCAAATTAAACATTTAATGCTACAAGAAATAAGCTTTCTTATAAATCATAGACCATCTATACCCTTTATATATAGTAATAAATGTTTAACAATGCGTAGAAAAATAATTACTTATTGTTATATAGCAACCTAAATATAAATTGTTCAAAATGGTCAATAATGTTCATAGCATCAACAAACAGATACTCACAATACCTTGTAAGTCTTCTAGCCTTATCCATTCAAGCTCTTCAAAATTTTTCATGCTTATAAAAGATTATATACTAACTCAAAAGAAATCAATTTGATTATATCAAATTATAATTAAAGATGAGGCCCCTTTAGCTTTTTCTATCTTCACAGTCTCAAAGGTTTTCCTTACAGTTTCTCCTCTAATGGCCCTCTCACCATAATAATGGAAAGCTCTATTAAACTATTAGACTCTACTAGTAGGGATGATTGCTTTGCCCTTGCACTTCTTTTCCTTCTTGTCTTCTGCTTTTTGGACTTAGAACTCTTCTTAGTCTTAACAGAATATTGAATAATGAGGATGGAAGATTTTTCTTTCTTAAGAGTACCCTCTGTAGGGTTTAGCATATTCAAAATTTCAAGCAAGTAAACAAGTAAACATATGTATACATATACATACATACACACATATATATATATATATATATATATATATATATATATAGATACATACATACATACATACACATATATGTACGTATATATATATAGATACATACATACAT